>JAJIBD010011384.1:0-48444 GCA_021461705.1 Cryptotis parvus
TCACTGTCACTGTCTTCCCATTGTTCATCGATTTGCTCCAGTGGGCACTAGTAACATCTCCATTAGTCCTGTCACAAGCAAAGTGTAACCCAAGGGCATCTACTTGCTACAGGGACAGGAGGAGCCCAAAACCATTCTTCAGGTAATGGAACTGAGGTCCATAATAGTTACTAGTCTTTGGCATAAAAAGTAAATAAAACACGGTAGCTTGCCAGGCTTTACCGTGTAGGTGGTATAGTCTCAGTAGAAGGCTCTCAACCCGAGCATTTACTGATGAAACTTAAAGGGGGAAGATCAGGTTTTCTCTTGAATGGAGCGCTGAGGAACTATGGAACCTGGATGTTGAGAATGACTAACTGCATGATGTGTGGTTTGCTCTGGCTTCTTGCCAGGCTTACTGGTATCAGTTAAAACATGTCTATAACTGTTCACTATGTATAAATGTGAAAGAAATTGGGAAGAACCTTATGCAAAATTCAGTATCCTATAAAAATATTGGGTGGCTGCTTTGCGGCCGCGCACCTAAGGGACATGTGGGTCTGGTGTGGGTGGGTCTCTCTTCCGGGGCAACTGGCATGGAGACGGAGGAAAGGGCAGGGCCCAAAACTCCACTCCGAGTCCGGCCAGCATGATCTCTCCCCACTCATGAGAGCAAACCCTTGGAGCAATGTTGGACTCCTGGCTCTGCACTCAGGAATTACTCCTGGTGGTGCTCCTTGGGGGACCATACGGGATGCTGGGGATTAAACCTGGGTTGGCCGTGTGCAAGACACTACCCGCTGTACTATTGCTCCAGCCCTGCAACATTCTTTTTTATTCATTCTATCTATCTATCTATCTATCTATCTATCTATCTATCTATCTATCTATCTATCTATCTATCTATCTATCTATCTACTCTATCTATCTATCTATCTATCTATCTATCTATCTATCTATCTATCTATCATCTATCTATCTATTATCTATCTATCTATCTACTTATCTCTGTTTATTTCATAATAGTTTTTTTTTTAAATTTTTTGCTTTTTGGGTCACACCCGACAGGTGCTCAGGGGTTACTCCTGACTCAGTGCTTAGGATTTACTTCTCGTGGTGCCTCGGGAGACCATATGGGATGCCGGGGATCAAATCTAGGTTGAACATGTGCAAGGCTAACACCCTACCTGCTGTGCTATCGCTCTGGCCCTCGTAACATTTTTTAAAAAAAGTGTTTTGGAAAAATCAAGACAGGGATGGGGCCGGAGAGATAGCCCAGCGGGTAGGGCGTTTGCCCTTGCACGCGGCCGCTATGCCGGCCTGGGTTCGATCCCCGGCATCCCATATGGTCCCCCGAGCAACGCCAGGGAGTAATTCCTGAGTGCAGAGCCAGGAGAAACCCCTGAGCATCTCCGAGTGTGACCCAAAAAGCAAAAAAAAAAAAAAAAAAGAAAGAAAGAAAGAAAAATCAAGACAGGGGCCTGAGCGATAACCCAGCGGGTAGGGGCCCTTGCCTTGCACGCAGCTGGCCCATGCCGGCCCGGGTTCAATCCCCAGCATCCCATATGATCCCCGAGCACCGCCAGGAGTAATTTCTGAGTGCAGAGCCAGGAGAAACCCCTGAGCATTGGACGGGTGTGACCCCCAAAAAGCAAAAAAAAAAGAAAGAAAAATCAAGACAGTGATGTATAGTTTTAGCAGTTCTTTGATTCATAACTTATGGCATTGTGTCATCAATAACACAATCTTTGGGTCTTCTTTTATTTTCTGTTACCTATTAATAATTTTACCCCTCCTTCAGGTGTAAGATTATATTTCAGCACTTGTCCATTCAGACAGCCATTAGCGCGACCTAATACTTTGACACTGGTTCATGTCCGCCTACCTCCTGGATTCTCAGCATCGTCTACAGTGGAAAAGCCTTCAAAAGTGCACAAAGCTCTTTACAGTAAAGGTAAGTTCAGAAATAAACGTTTCAGAGGGCCTTAAGGTTCTTAAGATCCCTGAACAGGCTGTAGTGCTTGCTTTGCGCTCTCGAAGTCCAATAAATACATGGTCCCTTGTACTACCACGGTCCCCAGTGCTGGGAGTAAGCAGCACTGAGTGTGACCCCCCCAAAAAGGGAGCATGCAGGATGTATCTTGAAATGTTTGAAAATAACAATTTAGTCAGTAAAGTGGATTTTTTGTGTTTGTATTGTCACTGCTCTTGACAGATGAGGGTGTTACTCTTTGTTTGTACTCAGGGTTCACTCCCTGGCTAATCAAGGGACCACATGGCGTCCCGGGGTCCAGCCCTGGCTGTTCACGTGCAGAGCAAGCACCTACACACTGTATTATCTCTCAAGCCCTCTGTAATGGAGCTTATTTTATTTTATTTATTTATTTATTTATTTTTGCTTTTTTGGGGTCACATACGGCCATGCTCAGGGGTACTCCTGGCTCTGCACTCAGGAATTACTCCTGGCGGTGCTCGGGGGACCATATGGGATGCCGGGGATCGAACCGGGCCAGCGTAGGCCGCGCGTGCAAGGCAAATGCCCTACCCGCTGGGCTATCGCTCCGGCCCCTGGAGTTTATTTTAATCGCAGTAAAATTAAACAAAAACTTAAAATATTTTTGTTTTCATAACTATGCTTTTTAGTGTTTTTATTTTATATTTTTAATATGTAAAGTGGTACTTTGATGAAAATGACCAAATAAATAAGGAAATGCTGAGTTAAGAGAAATAATCAAGCGGGAGCTTGGGGGGAATCAAGCCAAAATAGCCTATGGAGGGCCCGAGCCATAGTACAGTGGTAAGGTTTGTCTTGCATGCAGCCAACCTGGCTTGATTCCTGGGTCATTCCGTGTGAGCCCCCAGCAGCACTGCTGAGTGTATCCAAACAAAAAACAGAACCAGAAACAAGCAGTGATGTTTGAAGGCCATTGTGGCCGGTGAGTTATGGGGAAAAGTTTGATGTGACGTGGACAGCAGGGAGTCTGCTGGTCATTACTTATCACGACCAGGACAGTGTGTTTGAGCAGTGCCACTCCTTTTTCTTTTTGTGCTTTTCGGGTCATACCTGGCAATGCTCAGGGGTTACTCCTGGCTCTTTGCTCAGGAATTGCTCCTGGTTTTGGGTCACGCATGGCATACTCTGGGTTAGTCCTGGCTCTGTACTCTCATAAGTGGCGGGGCTTGGTGGACCGTGTGGGATATGGGGATCGACCCTGGCTGGCACGTGCAGAGTAACTGCCCTGCCGCTGTGCTGTGGCTCTAGCCCCTATATTAGGTTTTTTGTTTTGTTTTTTACTTTTTTGGGTCACACCCAGCACTGCTCGGAATTACTCCTGGTGGTACTCAGGGGACCATATGGGATGTTGGGGATCAAATCTGGGTTGACCATGTGCAAGGCAAACACCCTACCACTGTACTATTGCTCCGGCCTCCATATTAATTTTTGGGTGCCAGGGATTGTGCCTCTTAAGCAGTGCTCAAGCGGCCCTGGAGCCTCGCTTGTTGATACTCTTGTCAGCTAGGAAGGTAGTTGAATGCAAGGCCCACAGACCTGCTGCTGCGGGGAACCATGAGGCTACCTGCATTGGTGCTCAGTAACTCCAGAGTAAAACCTGGCGGTACTGGGACCGGTTGTTCTTGGGCGTGTGACCACATTCATAGGCTTATTTTATAATGCTTTCTTATAAAAATAATAGTAGCTATATATGTGTTTATAATTAATAATCATATTAAGAGTTAGTAAAGATGTATAGTTTGTGTCACTGTCTATTCTGTGCTTTGAATTTCTAGGTATTTTACTCATGGCAGCTTCAGAAAACGAAGATAATGACATTTTGTGGTGTGTCAATCATGATACATTTCCTTTCCAAAAGCCTATGATGGAGACCCAAGTAAGTCACACTTAACCCGAGACGTCAAGAATTCTTAGTAGAGGGGCCAGAGCGATAGCCCAGCGGGTAGGGTGTTTGCCTTGGAAGCAACCGACCGGGTTCAATCCCCAGCATCCAGTATGGTCCCTGGAGCACCACCAGTAGTAATTCCTTAGGGGCAGAGCCAGCAGTAACCCCTGAGCATTGCTGATTGTGAACCAAAAAAATAATAATAATAATAATAAAACAGAATTCTTGGCAGAATTTTAATTGAAGGTGCATTGTAAGGAGCTTGATCTCACTCTTTCGTTTGTTTGGGGGAATACCCGGCAGTGCTTAGGGCTGAGGGCTTACTCCTGATCTGTGCTCAGGAGGTCTCCAGGCCGTGCTTGAGGGGACAACATGTGTTTTTGGTGATGGAGCTTGGGTGAGCTGTGCGCAAGACAAGCACGTTGCATCCTGTATGATCTGCCTGGGCCGGGAAGAATGTTTTTACTCCTTTGCTTCTTTCCTCCATTGCCGCACATACCCTGGCTCTACTGCTTGCCTGGGCGCCACACACCCCCCTTTGGGGTGCCAGCACTCTCTCCACCGTGCTCTTGGGGCTTCGCTCTCCGTGCTTGTCCTTGTGTACCTGCTTGCCGGGGGCCTCCCTCTGTCCTTGTGAGCTCACCCACACTCTGGTTGTAGTGCTCTTTGGGTGCACAGCAGAGCTCACACAGGTGCTTGCCAGTTAGCGTACTCCTTTCTGCTGTTTCAGTCTTTAGTTTTAGTGCTCACTGGGACAGGTTTTCTTTATAGAACTTTTTATGCGTATGCAATAATAGAACTTTTATAAACTTTAGAGAATCCCCACATTAATGAATTACCAGCATTTACCCCTCTTGTATTTTTTTTTTCCTTTTTGGGTCACACTCCTGGCTCTGCACTCAGGAATTACTCCTGGCGGTGCTCGGGGGAGCATATGGGATGCCAGGGATCGAACCCAGGCCGGCACAGGCCGGCTGCGTGCAAGGCAAATGCCCTACCTGCTGGGCTGTCGCTCTGGCCCCATGTATATTTTTTCATATATATATAAATGCATATACATAGATAAAACATTGTGCTTTATTGATAGAGAGGTGTGGGCAGCTGAGCCTGGCCCACCTGAATCCTGCTTCTGGACCCCCAGAGTGAAAGAGCTGCGGCCGCCCAGCGGTGCTCAGGCCTTCTCACATTGTAGCTCCCTGCCGTGCTTGGGGATCTTGGGCTGGAATCAAATCCAGACCTTCATCTTGCAAAAACATGTGCACCAACCTGTTGAGCTCCTTCTTCAACCCTCAACGTGTACTTTCAAGTGGATCAGTAGAAGTAAAGGAAGGCAAATAAGACCGTGTCAGAGCAGCGGAGCCTGGACTCTGGGCATTTAACTTTTAACTGGCTACCCATTTAGACTGTTTCGTTTTGTTTTTTTTGCTTTTTTGGGTCACACCCAACAATGCTCAGGAGTTACTTCTGGCTCTGCACTCAGGAATTACTCCTTGTGGAGCTCTGGGAACCATATGGAATGCTGGGGATTGAACCCAGGTCAGCTGCATGCAAGGCAAATGCCCTCCCTGCTGTGCTATTGCTCCAGCCTCCATTTAGATAGTTTTAGTTTTGAATGCTTCCACACTTTTTCTTTGGTCGTGTTTTTATTTTGCTTTTTGGGTCACACCCGGCTATGCTTAGGGGTTAATCCTGGCTCTGCATTCATGAATTATTCCTGGTGGTGCTCAGGGCACCATATGGGATGCCAGGATTGAACCCAAGTAGCTATGTTGAAGGCAAACGCCCTACCAGCTGCTCTTTGGTCTTGTTTTTGTTTTGTGTGGGTGTGTTTTTGTTCTGGGTCACATCCATTGGTGCTCAGGATTTACTCCTTCTGCACTCAAGAATCATTGCTGGAGAGTTGAGGATATAGGATGCTGGGGATCTAACCTGGGTCTGCTGTGTCCAAGACAACGCCCACTTCACTGTTTCTCCAGCCTCAAAACGTCTGATGAGAGAAATTCAGGAGTCAAGGATCTCAGGCTTTTGAAAATAATCATGTTTATGTATTATTTTTATATGTTTTTAAAGATTTTGCCTTGTGTTAGTATAATCATATGTGTAAACAGATTATTTCCTCTACATAGATGACTACGAGAGTTGATGGTCATTCCTGGGCTCTTTCTGCAATAGATGACTTAAAAGTAGATAAGATAATCACACCCTTAAATAAGGATCATATTCCGATAACTGACTCACCAGTGGTTGTACAACAGCACATGTTACCTCCGAAGAAATTTGTTCTCCTCTCAGCACAGGTATGTGTGTATGCTGTGACGCTGGAGACAGGAATTGTGTTCATTTTATCAAGTGCTGCACCATTTTTGCTAAGTAAAGTTATTCACTTAAGTACTTGGGAGTATTTCCTCTTAACTGTTAAATGTTACTTGTTTTTTGCTTTTTGGATCACACCCGGTGATGCTCAGGGGTTATTCCTGGCTCTTCGCTCAGGAATTACTCCTATTGGAGCTCGGGGAGACCATGTGGGATGCCGGGGATCGAATCTGGATCGAATCGCGTGCTAGGCAAATGCCCTCCCTGCTATGGTATCCCTCCAGCCCTAAATGTTTACTTTTAACGGCTTCCCTTTTTTTTGCTTGTTTATTCATTGGGTTTTTGGACTACACCCTGTGATGTTCAGGGGTTGCTCTTGGCTCTGCATTCAGGAATTAATACTGCACTATTGCTTGGCCCCAGGCATACTACATTTTAATGATTTAATTTAAATTCACTATTTCTGGCTTGTCATTTAATTTGTTTTACTAAAGTTTCTCTCTTATTAGTCAAATGGAATTTATGTCACAATGAAACAGTCTGACTTATTCTGAGGTTCAGAAGCATATTTGTGATATAAGGGGCCGGAGTGATATTCCAGCGGGTAGGGCGTTTGCCTTGCATGCAGTCAACCTGGGTTCGATCTGCAGCATCCCTTATGGTCTCCAAGCACCGCCAGGAGTGGATTCTGAGTACAGAGCCAAGACTTAACCCTGAGCATCGCTAGGTGGACCCAAAAAAATAATAAAGCAACAAAAAAATGAAGCATATTTGTGATATGACACTTCTGTCCTTTAGGTCTGATCTATTTCGAATTTATAGCTTGTATTTCTTTGTATCCACACTCCTTTTTTGGCCACACCCAGGGGTGCCTAGGGGTTATTCCTAGCTTTATGCCTAGGGAATCACTCTGCTCAGGTGCCCATATGAGGTGCTGGGGATAGAACCCGGTTGATCTCCTGCAAGACAACTGCTGAGCTGTTACTCTGGTCCTGCCCTTGTTTTTCTTTTTATTTGCTTATTATTTATTTTGCTTTTTTTTTCACACCTGGCGATGCTCAGAAATTGGTTCTGCCAGTGTTGGGAGACCATATGAGATGCTGAGGATCGAACCTGGGTCGGCTGTGTGCAAGGCAAACGCCCTATCTGCTGTACTATTGCTCCTATCTTTCTTTTTTTTTTTTTTTTTTTGGGGGGTTTGGGTACCACCCAGCAATGATGAGGGGTAACTCCTGACTCTGCACTCAGGAATTACTCCTAGCAGTGCTTGGGGAACCATATGGTATGCGGGGGATCAAACCTGGGTCGGCCGTATGTAAGGCAAATACCTTACCCGCTGTGCTATGGCTCTGGCCCGCCCTCACTTTTTTCTAAGTGGACATATTGGTGTCATCACAGTGTATCGTTTTACTTTAATCCTGAAGTTTGAGGAGCAGCTTCACAGGCTAAGTTTTACTTGAGGCATTGTCAGAAGTTTTGTTTGACTTGTCTGTTGATGTGTACCTGAAGGTTTATCATCCTTTCGTGCGTGACAAAGCTGCCATCTTTTCACGTTGGAGGGGGAGAATAGGTGTTTTAGTAAATGTGCACTGTGGAAATGTGACTCTAGTTAAGTTGTTGGTTGAAATGTGGATGGACATTTTGACTAGTTGGTTTTGTGTATTTGAGGGTTTTTTGGGGTGTGTGATTTTGTTAAATATCAAACACTGCCTCACTCAGTGGCTACCAGTCAGTCCTGCTGTATCTACTATTCATGTGTATATATGTATTTTTCATCTTCCTAGGGGAGTCTTATGTTTCATAAACTCAGACCTGTAGATCAACTGAGACACTTACTTGTAAGTAACGTGGGTGGAGATGGAGAAGAGATCGAAAGATTCTTTAAATTACATCAGGTAATTATTTGTACTTTTATTTTTTTTAATAAATTTGACATATTTTAAACAGTGAAACTGTGAGACCTGATGCTAGGTGACCCAAATAATCAAATTTGCAGGTAGTTTTACCAACATGGCTTGAGGTGGGGTATTGGGGGTGGTGTGTGTGCTTGGGCCATACGTGGCAGTCCTCAAGGGTATTCCTGATTCTGCTCGGGGGCAGTCTGTGGTGCAAGGGATATAATCCAGGTTTCGCCAAAGTGGCCCTGTGCAAGACCAAATCACCTCCTTTGCTTTATCTCTGGGCTTTTGGGGGACTTAAAAAATTTTTTTAATCCCTTGTGACTCGATATTTACTGATAATTGGGAGCAGGATTGATATACTATAAGCGTTATAGTGAATGCTCTGTTGTTTTCTTTTTGGGTCACATCTAGCAATGCTCAGGGGTTACTCCTGGCTTGGTACTCAGGAATTACTCCTGGCGGTGCTTGGGGACCATATAGGATGCTGGGGATTGACCCTGGGTCAGCCGTGTGCAAGGCAAACGCCCTCCCCGCTGTGCTATCACTCCAGCTCTTTGTTTTCTTTTTGTTTGGGGGTTGGGGTCAAACCCAGTGCTACCTCGGCACTCTACTTCACCAGACGCTCAGGAGTCCCTGGCGGTGGTGTCTAATGCAAGTGTCTTAATCCATTCTTTTCTACCTCCCTGCCTTCATACTACCTCTTTGACCAGATTTTTGAACCTTTATTACTGGTAAGTTCTTATCATTAAAGTATACCAGTAACGGGCCAGCGAAATAGTCAGTAGTTAGGTGTTTGCCTTGCACAGAATTGATCCTGACTCAGTCTCCAGCGTCCCGTATGGTCCTCTGAGCAGAGCCAGGAGTTAACTCTAAGCATTTTCTGGTGTGACCCAAACTCTGCCTCCTACCCCTAAAGTAAATATTCCAGTAATACGAGTTCTGTGTTCATGTTAAATAATAAATGCATTTTTCATGAAAGTGCCTGACATATATGGATTCTTTATTATAAGGTATTTTGTTCAATTAACTGTAGAAAACCTTGAGGCAGTAGTAATGGGGATATTAATATTCCTAAGACATAGCTAGAATTGACAAATCAAAGATGGGAATGCGTGGTTTAAAATTCAGAATAGTGGGGCCGGAGTGATAGCCCAGCAGGTAGGGCGTTTGCCTTGCACGCGGCCGGCCTCTGCCGGCTCGGGTTCGATCCCCGGCATCCCATATGGTCCCCGAGCACCGCCAGGAGTAATTCCTGAGTGCAGAGCCAGGAGTAACCCCTGAGCATTGCCGGGTGTGACCCAAAAAAGCAAAAAAAAAAAAAAAAACAAAACAATAAAATTCAGAATGGTGGTGAATCAGGACTTGGGAGATAAGTTAAATGGGTAGAACTTACTAGACCCCCGGTTCAGCCTGAGTACCAGTGGGAATGGTCCAGATCAGAGCATCAAAGAAAATAGAGGTTGAATTCAGACCGTGAGCTCAGTCATGGACAGAGTACCTAATTCTGTGGGCTTAAATTATGTGTAAACTATGCAGCATAGTAGCATATGAGGGGATTAACAGTATATACCAGGCTCGATAGGGCTTGGGGAGGTAGGACAGCGGGGCCAGAATGCTAGTGCAGTAGGTGGGGCACTTGCCTTGAGTGGATGCAACAAGGGCTCCCCCTGGCACCCTATATGGTCCCCCCAGTGCTACCAGGAATGATTGCAGGAGTGAGTGCAGTGCCAGAAGTAAGTCACAAGAAGATGGCATGGGGCCGGGCGATAGCCCAGCGGGTAGGGCGTTTGCCTTGCACGCGGGCCGGCCTGTGCCGGGTTCGATCCCCAGCATCCCATAATGGTCCCCCGAGCACAGCCAGGAGTAATTCCTGAGTGCAGAGCCAGGAGTAACCCCTGAGCATTGCCGGGTGTGACCCAAAAAAGCAAAAAAAAAAAAAAAAAGAAGAAGAAGAAGATAGCATGGCTGGTAAGGTGCTTGCCTTTCCCGCGCCCCACGCGTGGTCCTCCACGTACCACAGGGCAGACCTCTTCCAGAGTAGGAAAAGCATAGACTGGCTTTTGGGAGAAGCTTTCTTATAGTTTCTCAATTTTTCTTGCCTATACACATATAAGTTGATCTGGGCATATGCCAAACTCTTAATGTAGTGACTGCCAAATAATAATCCTCCATATTAGTTATTGTAATCATTGTTTGCTAAAGGGTGAAAGTCATGTGAAAAATTGAACAAGTAGGTGAAGAGAAAAAGAATGTCCTTAATAATCAGTGTATAGTATTTACTTCTTTGTATCCCAGCTGTGACTTCCTTTAGCCATCAGCTCGTAAGTACCTGCTGTGTGCCAGGCGGAGGTGGCAGCGGCTGAGCTTAAGAAAGCTCGTGTGTGGTGTCTCATGTAAGGGAAGGTCCCTTTTTTGCAGGAAGACCAGGCTTGTGCAACTTGCCTTATCCTCGCCTGCTCCACCGCTGCCTGTGACAGAGAAGTATCTGCTTGGGCGGCTCGAGCCTTCTTCAGGTAGACGTCAGCTTTCTTTTCGTCTTGGCTGCTCTTAACGATGGTTGTGTTGGCTGTGGCATTGGCCAGTGTGGGTAGTTTAAGGGCATGCCAAGGAACTGACAGACTGTCTAGGCAAGCTACTAAAATTAGTTAGCAAAGACATGAAATCGGGAAAAGACATAATGGTATGTTCACTACTAGTTTTGTTTTTTCTTTTTTCGACAAGTCTTTTTATTTCATAATTACTGTTTCCATGTTTTTACTCACAAAATACTGAATTTGTGTTACTGTATCATTAACTTTAAGGAAGTCTTAATACCTTTAAGGATATTTAAAAAACATTTAGTCCAGAGTAAGAATTTTGAATGTGATTTTATTTTTAAGGATATTTCTTCATGCAGCCTAGCCATAGTTTTAAAACATTGTAGTGTCATATAGTTAATACTATTATGCATCACAAGGTATTTTTATTAGGTATTCACACATATATTTCTCTGTCAGTACAAGAAACTCTAAAGCATTTGCTTGAGAGTGAAACAGGAGTTAAAACAATTCCTGCTTTAAATATGCCAGTTCCGATGAATAGACTTCTTGTCACAACTCTAGGTACGGCGGTGAAGCGCAGATGAAGTTTCCAGCCACTCTGCCTGCTCCAAGCAATGTTGGTCCCATCCTGGGGTCTCCGGTGTACTCGAGTGAGTGAGACATGGACGCAGTTTTTAGTACAGCCTGGATATCAGAGGCTTTGGAGCCTACCTTAATACTCTATTTTATTTACTTCTATTTTATTTGCTGCTGTAAAATATTCTATAGATTTCTGACTCCAAAAAGTGAGACTATGTTAATATTGAATCTTTAACAGTACCAAGGGCAAACAAAATTAATGTAAAAGGGAGGCGGTGAATGATTTAATAATAGGAGCCTACCGTGATGCTTTCCAAAGTGGAGATTCTTCAACATGTCCTGGGATAGGAGCTGAGGCTCCAATTTCTTTACTATATTGTGAGTTCTTAGAATAGTCTGGCTCTAATTGATATCAGATTAGAGTGATTGGGGTGATTTTGTTTAATGTTTTCGTTCTTTCCTTTTCAGGTTCTCCTCTTTCTAGTGGTAGTCCATATCCAAACCCATCCTTTTTGGGAACACCAGCTCACGGTATATGTCTAGTGTGTTTCGACTCTTTTGTTTTGGGGCTACACCTGGTTGTGCTCAGGACTTACTCCTGGCTCTGTACTCAGGGATAACTCTGGGTGGGGCTCGGGGGACCCTATGGGATGCCGGGGGTCAAATCTGGGTCAACCACATGCAAGGCAAGCGCCCATCCTGTTGTACTATCACTCCAGCCCCTGAGTTTTGGATTTTTCTTTCTCTGTTCTGTTTGATGAACTCACATTGTGAGTTACTAACCTTAATACTTAGTGTGAACAGGATTAATTTAAAATCCCCCTTAAAAAGTAAACAAAAATGAATTTGGCTTCCAACAGTAAAATCCCGCAAGTTGTTGCTACATGGATAGTCTTAGAGGACATCTGCTGAGTGAAGTCAGTTCACAGGGACAGGGAACAACTCAGAATGACCTCTCTTATATGTGAATAACAATGACATTGTAATCTGACTAAAAACAGTAAAAAATAAAAGCCAAAAGTCTCTTCTCAGCCCCCTGAGAAGTTGGGCATTAGGTAAGAGTCAGTGATTGTGAACGCTGTTTCCCTTCTCCAGTACTGCCCACAGGCAAAAGCCCTTCTTGGCTCCAATATGGACTCTACGCCTGTCTTATTATCAAAGAAAACCAAACCAATTATTAATTATCCCAGCCTTTTAGAAGCTCATTTTCCCCAGTGGGTTGAGATTTAACCAGCTTGGTTTGCTGGTAGTTCGCCCCCTAGGGCTGCGTCTTAAGACCGGTTTCCTCATGTGCATCAGGGGCACATCCTCCTGCCATGTCGACCCCCGTTGGTCTTTCCGGAAACCCAGCAGCTCAGGCGTCAGGTCTGAGTTGTATGGGTGGAGCAGAGATGGTGTACTCTGGGAAGCACAACGGTATTTGCATCTACTTTTCTCGAATCATGGGGTAAGTTTACTGTGGAGTAATTCACTATTGTTTGTCTTGTCCTATTTTGTGTAACTATCTTTAGCTCAGATTTGGGGGCTCATTCCTACTGAATTTTATTTATAGTGTCAGTTCTCTTGCCCATCAGTAAGGTTATTTTCTGCCCTTTAGCTTTTTAATTATCTAAACATTTCCCTCTCTCTCTTGTATATGTATGTGTATGTATATATATGCTTGCCTGTGTTATATATATATTTATAATGCCTGTGTTACATATATATGCATGTGTTATATATAAAACAATGTATATAATATATTACATATTATATATTATATATACACATATAATCAGAATATGTGTGCATCAACATCATGTAAGTTATTATAAAACAACTCATAACTCACTGGTGTTTTGCCTGTAAGTCAGCTATGCAATTCCGGTCCCAGCTAGACATACTCACATGTGTGCAAGTTTGGCAAGAACTTTGCCAGTCTCTTTTTTTTTTTTTTTTGGATCACACCCAGGGATGCTCAGGGGTTACTCCTGGCTCTGCACTTAGGAATTATTCCTGGCAGTGCTTGGGGGACCATATGGGATGCCAGGGATCCAACCTAGGTTGGATGCATGCAAGGCAAACGCCCTACCGCTGGACTATTGCTCTGGCCCAGAATCCTGTTTCTTTTTTTTTTTCCTTTTTTTTTTTTTGGGTCACACCGGGCGATGATCAGGGATTACTCCTGGATCTGCACTCAGGAATTACTCCTGGCGGTGCTCGGGGGATCATATGGGATGCCGGGGATCGAACCCGGGCGGCGGCACAGGCCAGCCGCATGCAAGGCAAACGCCCTACCCGCTGGGCTACCGCTCCGGCCCCAGAATCCTGTTTCTTTACTGGTCTTGAATGACTTCCGCCTTGACTTCTGGGTTCTGCATGTGCTCTCTCGTCCACTAACTGGCTGGCGGGATTCACTTGGTGCCAAGGTTCTCAGAGAGAGTAGAAAGGCATTTTGATACCTAGACACTTCAATTTCTTTTTTTTTTACTTCTCCTTTTCTATTTTTTTTTGGGGCGGGGGTTGTTTGTTTAGGGACCACACCCAGAGTTCTATTCCTGATTCTGGTTTGGGGTCTCTCTTGGCTCCATGGCATTTGGGGCTTGTATAGCTAGTGATTGAATCCAACGTTCTATTTATTTATTTATTTATTCGTTTTTTCGTTTGTTTGTTTATTTCTTCGTTTATATTTTGTTTATTTTGCTTTGGGGTCACACCCAGCAAAGCTCAGGGGTTCCTCCTAACTCTGCACTCAGGAATTAGTACTAGCAGTGCTCAGGGAACTATATGGGATGCTGGGGATCAAACCTGGACTGCGCCCTGCAAGGCAAACGCCATCCCTTCTGTGCTATCACTCAGCTCATTGAACTACCTCTGGTCCCTTTGATGCCTGTCCTTGTCACTGGCCTTCCTTCATTTCTTCCTCATCCATTTGGCCAGGAAAGTGTCTCCAAGCCATTCCAAATTTGAAAGGGAGAAATAAATTATTATAGAGGCATCGAGTGGTGTCATAAAGGGGATGGGTATGGAGGGGGAATAAAGAATTACAGTTTTTTGGCGAGTTTATTTTAGATTGGAGATGTATACTTTTGTTTATTATTTGCTTAAAATTACAAACGGGATAGAGCTATATAAACTTGTTTTTACATTGTAAAATTCCTTTTTTATAATTTGTTACCCAGATCTTTTTCTTTCCTTTATTTTTCTCAGGTAGTACCTGATAGTGCTCAGGACTCACTCCTGGATCTGTGCTCAGGGATCATTCCTGGTGGTGCTCTGGGGATCAGCGGGAACGTTGGCGCTTCAGCTTGGGTCAGCTGCTGCAAGGCCTCTCCCTTTGCACTATCTCTCCGGCCCCTCATTATAATTTCTAACAGCATTTCTTTGTATGAAATAACTTGTATTGAATGATGTATTGAATTTAGGAAGTTTTCATTATTCCATAGATTTACTAAGCGAATTTACTGTACATTTAAAAATGCATCAAGAGGGGCCAGAGCGATAGCCCAGCTAATTCCTGAGTGCAGAGCCAGGAGTAACCCCTGAGCATCGCTGGGTGTGACCCAAAAAGCAAAAAAAAAAGCATCAAGATATAAGAAAATACTACATTATGATTGTATTTATTCAGCTACACACAATTATTAAAACATTTATTTCTTCTAGAAATATCTGGGATGCTAGTTTAGTTGTGGGAGAGAATATTCAAGAGTGGCAACAAAGAGATCACTGCAGTAAGTGTGTTGCATAATACTGTATTCCATTATCTTCATGTAATTGGTTTGTGATATTAGTAGATAAGGAAATTGTTCTTTGTTTTAAGATGTCATGAACAAGGTGCATGAGTATTATTTCACGCACAGGCTTGTGCAGCTCTCTAGCACGTTGTCCATGCCTGGTTAGTCTTACCTCATTAGGGGAGAAATTTCTTTTCCTTTTTCTTTTGGGGGCTACACCTGGCGGTACTCAGGGAGCTATTCCTGGCTGTGTGCTCAGGGTCATTCTCACCCCCTGGTTCTCCCGAATCAACTTGCAGTGTTCTGGGGATCAGATTCGATGGTAGGAGTTGAGTCTGCTTTGACCAAATGTAGACGAGCACTTTAACCTGTGTTGTCTGAGGCCTTCCAAGATGCTTTTTAACTTGAAATATGAACACAGTTTATCAGTTTTGTTGGGGAGGTGTCACACCTGGTGATGCTTAAGGCTTACTCTTGGCTTTTGCACTCAGGAGTTACTCCTGGTGTTGCTCAGGGGACTGTATGGGATGCCGAGGATCGAACCCCCTATCCACTGCATGCAAGACAAACACTCTCCCTGCTGTACTACCTCCTCGATCCCTGAACACAGTTTCTCTCTCTCTCTCTCTCTCCTTCTCTCTCCTTCTCTCTCTCTCTCTCTCTCTCTCTCTCTCTCTCTCTCTCTCTCGTCTCTCTGTCTCTCTCTCTTTCTCACTCTCTTTCTCTCCCTCCCTCCCACCCCCCCCCTCATTTTTTTGGTCACACCTGGTGATTTACTCCTGGCTCTGCACTCAAGAATTAATCCTGCTGGCTTAGTCTATATGGGATACCTGGGTGTAAAAACCTTCACCTTAAAATTTGTTTTGAGGGTTGTTGGATAGTGGTTCCCAGGGGCTATTGTTGACTGCCAGAGTGACCCATGCCCAGGGGACTGTAGGTAGTAGAGGGGATTTAAACAAGTTCTGCTGCATACAAAGCAAGCGCCCTACACTTTGTGCTATTTTTATGATCTTATAATAAATAAGTATTTGATATGCCAAAAACCTGTGACAATTATAGGCCTCATTCCCATGACCTGAAAGAATGGTTTAAGGCTCTTCGTGTTCCTAGAGCGAGTAGATGCCCTTGGGCTACACTAGCTCGTGACAGGACGTATGGAGATGTTACTGGTGCCCGCCTAAGCAAATCGATAAACAACAGGAAGACAAGTGATACAATAAATAATGAAAAAAAAATTCTTAGCTTAGGCAAAACTCATTTATAGAGTAACTAAGGTGTAATGATTGGGGGTCAGGGGGCATACCTGTTTGTTCAGGGCTTACTGTAGCCTTTGTGCTCAGGAGTCACTCCTGGTGGACTGGGGGCCATTGGTGGTACTGGGAATGGAACCCAGGATGCAAGGCTTGCTACCTGCTGTTCTATTGCTCCAGCCCTTGTAAAATAATTTTTCACTGGAAGGACATGTCAGGGAACTTTCATGGAGTTTGGAAATAATCCTTCTTGTTTTCTGAGTCTGAGTTGTGATTATTAGTAACGTAGGGCCGGAGCAATAGCACAGCTGGTAGGGCTGTTTGCCTTGCAGCTGACCTAGGTTCGATACCGGCATCGCATATGGTCCCCAAGCCTTGCCAGGAGTAATTCCTGATTTGAGAGCCAGGAGTAACCCCTGAGCATCACTGATAGTTGGTGGGTGGGTGAGTGGGTGGGTGGGTGGTTGGTTGGTTGGTTGGTTGGTTGGTTGGTTGGTTGGGGCCTATGCAGTAGTGTAGCTGAGTCAGATTATGTCCCCAGTACCACATCACGGTCTTACAAATCTGTTCGATTACCCATGTGTGCAGAGCCAGGTATAAATCCCGAGCACTGCTGTTGAGTGACCCCCCCAAGCAAACAAAATTAAAACATATGTAAAATTTGAATCATGGTGTTTTTTCATTATCTGCAAATGATATCAATAAAAAAAGCTGAAAAACAGACTTGTGAGTATCTAGCCTTAGTCTGGTCAATAGTATGTATTTATATAAGGATTAACTTTATTATTTATTCATGAAGGTAGCGTGGCTCACAGTTTGAACTTTTTTCAATTATGGATATATAGTATATGTGTTTTTGTTATAATCTTTTCTGCTGTTTTTTAAACTGTTGAAAATGCTTCCTTTCTTACAGATTGAAAGTAGTGTTCCTTCCCAGCTATTGGAGTCAGTGTTACAAGAACTTAAAGGTTTGCAAGAATTTCTAGACAGAAACTCCCACTTTGCTGGAGGACCATTAGGAAATCCAAAGTAAGAACAGAAAGGATGCAGGCCAGTTCTATTGTACAGTGATTCTAATGTCAGTGTGGTCGTAAAAGCATCTGCTCGTGCTCTTTGGGTCTATCCCTCGCATGAGTCCCACTTGAGTTATTTTAGAATTTCGCAGTGGGTTTATGTATCAGCTCAGCTCTTAGAATCTTAGCTGAGCTTCTTTAGTTATGTCTTTTACATACATAGCTTGAAGGGTAAGCCCAGAGTTGAGGGACTAAACTGCTCTTGGTTTAAATTGTTTCATTGATTTCCAAGGACTGTTTCATTGTTCCCAAAAAGGAGAATTATGACATGTTCTGCTATGTGTAGATATTCAGGACAGGGGGCTAGAGAGATGGTGCAGCAGAGACAGCACCTGCTTTCCACCTGACTTACCTGGCTTTGATCCCAGGTACCATGCGCGGTCCCCTGCGTGCCTCCAGGACTGGGTCATGAGCACAGCTGGGAGCAGGCCCGAGCCCCTCTGGCTGCAGCACAGAACAAAAACAAAAATTCAGAGAGGCAATTTTTTTTTTTTTTGTGACAGAAGTTAGATTAATGCTTTAATACTTAGGGAAGAAGTGGGGGAGGTTTTAAGAATTGATTTCTTGGGGGCCAGAGTGATAGTACAGCTGGGAGGGCTTTTGCCTTGCATGCAACCAACCTGGGTTCGATCCCTGGCATCCCGTATGGTCCCCTGAGCACTGCCAGCAATAATGTCTGACCATCACTGGGTATGACTCAAAAAAATTTAAAAAAAAAAAAGAATTGATTGCTAGATGGATAGAAATGTTCTAAACTTGATCTTAGACCGCAATAATAATTGTATAGCATGTGAGTATATTTTTAAAATTAGTTGCATACTTAAAATGATAGAATTCTATGAGCTAAGTCTCCGTATCTCAGTACACACGGCCGAGCCTGGCAAGCTACACATGGTATATTTGATGTGCCAAAAACAGTAACAATACTGGACCCCATTCCCAACGAATGGGGATGTTACTGGCGCCTGCTCGAGCAACTCGATGAACAACGGGAAGACAGTGACAAGTCTCAGTATCACAAATACTAATTTTGGAATTTCTGCTTTAGTACCACTGCCAAAGTGCCGCAGAGGCTCCTCGGGTTCATGCGTCCTGACAACGGGAGTACCCAGCAGATGCAGCAGGAGCTGCAGCGGAAGTTACACGGTGAGTCACTGCTGACTCTGACCGCTCTCTCTCTCTCTCTCTCTCTCTCTCTCTCTCTCTCTCCCCTCCCCCTCCCTCCCTCCCTCCCTCCCTCCCTCCCTCCCTCTCTCTCTCTCTCCAGCACGTTGTACTATCTCACTTTCCCTCTTTCCTTTTTTAAGGGAAAAACAGAGCTGGCATGATTGGCTGACCTGGCGGAATAACTCACTAATGCACCGTTAGGGGTCTACATAGCCACACCCTGTAGTTCACAGGACATACTCTAGGCTCTGCACTCAAGGACCTTTCTGGGTACTGTGTAGGGGTCAGGATCGAACCCTGGTGAGCTGAGTGCAAGGCAGGTGCTCTAATGTCAGTGTCTCCAGCCCCTCACCAGTGCATCTGACTGATACAGTCAGTCCTAGACTCTGCTTTCCTGCAGGCCCTTTTTATAGCTGTTTGTTGTTGATGTGGCGGGTGAGAGATGTTGATGTCACTGGTGAGGACAGATCTTGAGCAAGTAGAACATCCATGAAGAAGGTTCAGTAGAGAACCCACAAAGAAATCTCCATCAACCACTTTGGGGAATAGCTACACTTTATTAGGTGGAGCAGAGATATTTAAGTTGGGGAAAGCAGGGTGGGAAGGATTAAGGGGCCGGAGTGATAGCAGATAGGGCATTTGCCTTGCGTGCGGCTGACCTGGGATCGGCTGATGCCGATCCCGGCATCCCATATGGTCTCCTGAGAACTGCCAGGAGTAATTCCTGAACAAAGAGCCAGGACTGACACCTGAGCATCACCGAGTGTGACCCAAAAAGCAGCATGCATAGATAGATAGATAGATAGATAGATAGATAGATAGATAGATAGATAGATAGATAGATAGATAGATAGATAGATAGATAGATAGATAGATAGATAGATAGATAGATAGATAGATAGATAGATAGATAGATAGATAGATAGATAGATAGATAGATAGATAGATAGATAGATAGATAGATAGATAGAAAAATGAATAAATAAATAGATAAAAAAGGGTATTAAGGTAGCGTGTGTGCTAACCCTAACAGGTAGGGAGTTGCTTCTGTACAGGACTTGTGTTTAGCTACAATTTATTGCATGATTATTTTCATAACAGAACATTGGAAATAATTCTTTCCCTTTTTTCTTTTTCTGTTTTGAAACCTGGGATTGAACCTAGGCCTAGTGCAGTGAAGGGCAGGTGTTTTCCTTTGAGCCACAGCCCTGCAATAGGAATTAGTATGGACAGTTTGAGAAAATGCAACTAGATAGCAAAGCAATGCTGTAAATTGTTTAGAGTCAACAATATTGGGCTGAGAGATACTACAGCCGCTAGGGCACTTGCCTGCCCTTGACCTGACTTCAGTCTCTGGCTCCGTGCAAGGCACCCTGAACCCTGCTAGGAATAGTCCCTTAGCACAGAGCCAGGAGTAAGCCCTGACCACTACGGTATGGATCAAACACCAAAAAACATATGTATATATATATTTTTTTTTATTTTAATTTATTTATTTATTTTTGCTTTTTGGGTCACACCCAGCAATGCTCAGGGGGTTACTCCTGGCGGTGCTCAGGGGACTATATGGGATGCCGGGGATCGAACCCGGGTCAGCTGCGCACAAGGCAAACGCTTTACCCACTGAACTACATATGCAGATTTATAGGTGTGTATGTGTGTGTGTGTATTTATATATATATATATAATACACACATATATATATGAGTGTGTGTGTGTATTTATATATATAAATACACACACACACATATATATGTATATACACTAAAAGGGTAAAATATATGTGAAATTTATATTAAGTATGTTATATATTGTAGATAGGTTTATGTCAGTATTTTAATATATGTTTTGATAAGATCAGTTATATCTAGTTGTTTTTAAGAAAGTGGGAACTTTCTGGCCTGTGGATTGATCCAGGGCCTCATGCATGTGAGGTGTACTCTCTGCCACTGAGCTGCATCCTAAGTTAAAAAATTCTTATATGAGGGGGCCGGAGCGATAGCCCAGCGGGTAGGGCGTTTGCCTTGCATGCAGTCGACCCGGGTTCGATCCCGGCATCCCATATGGTCCCCCAGGCACCACCAGGAGTAATTCCCGATTGAAGAGTCAGGAGTAACCCCTGAGTATCGCCGGGTGTGACACAAAAAAGAAAAGCAGAAAAATTCTTATATGAAATGAAATGTTTGTCCTATGGTTATTTTATGAAATCTCATCAGTTGTGTTTTGTCGTTAGAGGCTCAAGTGAATGAAAAGATTTCACTTCAGGCAATCCAGCAGTTGGTTCGGAAATCGTACCAGGCACTGGCGCTGTGGAAGCTTCTTTGTGAACATCAAGTCACCATCATTGTTGGAGAGCTTCAGAAGGTAGGATTTATCTCTCGCCTTAAGATCATAACTCATAATACCACGTATCGTTTTCCTTCTTTCTTTCCTTCCCTCCATCCCTATCTCCCTTCCTTGTCACATCCAGTGGTGCTCAGAAGCTCTGCCTGGCTCTGAGTTGGTCTCCAGCACTGTGCACGGGGCTGGGGTTTGAACCTGGTAGGTCTCCAGCCACGGTCTCTTGCAGGCAGCGTATGTGCTCACACTGTTGAGTACTTTCTAGCCCTCTGGGTTTTGGTGCATTGAGCTTTAATCTTAGATTTGGGCTTGGGAGATCCTGGCAATTCTCAGGGGGTTACTTCTGGCTCTGTGCTCAGGAATAAGCCCCTGAGCACTACACAATTCCGATGTAAGGAGCGCCGTGAACTGATCCCAGGTCAGCTGCATGCAGGGCAAGCACCAAACCCACTGTACAGCTGCCGAGTTGGAAGGTCTTGAATTACAGAATTATAATATATTTAGAAAAAGATTTACATTCAAGGATCACTGTAGCTAAGTGACTCTTTTTTTCCTTGGCTGAATATCTCTAGTTTTCACTGTACCTAGATTTTTCTTATTTGGAAAGTAAGAGATTTGTACTAAATCCCTGAGTTTTCCAACTTTGTGTGATTTCACAAGTTTTCAGAAATGTCTTCCTCTGTTTCTCTTTTGAATTGTAATCTGAATGGTTTTGTTTGTATTACATTTTTAAGAAATTTCGTACTATGCGGAAATGTGATATTTTATATTTTTTGTTCTGAAAGCGTATTTGTTTCTTTTACTTTAGGAATTTCAAGAACAGCTGAAAATTACCACTTTTAAAGACCTGGTAATCAGGGACAAGGAACTGACCGGGCCTTGATCGCTTCTCTCATCAACTGCTACATCCGGGATAATGCTGCTGTGGACGGCATTAGCTCACACTTGCAGGATATCTGCCCGCTTCTCTATAGCACCGATGATGCCATTTGTTCTAAGGTGTGGTGACTTGTTTCCTGTTCACCTTCTTTTCTTTAAGAAAGGTTTCAGAATGATGTAAAGCACGTCTTAGCTGGAATCATGATCTATCATCTTTCACTTTTTTTTTTGGCTTTTTGGGTCACACCGAGGGATGCTCAGGGGTTACTCCTGGCTCTGCGCCCTGGTATGCTCAGGAATTACTCCTGGAGGTGCTCAGGGGACCATATGGTATGTCGGGATTGAGCCCGGGTCAACTGCATGCAAGGCAAAGGCCCTACCTGCTGTACTGTCACTCCTGCCCTGTCGGGGGAGCGTCGCGGGGTCCCCGACAGTGTCAGGACAGAGGTTGTCTTCTACCTCCGAGGACGCCGGGAGAACAGATGAAAACTCACGAATCCGGTGCAGTTCCAAAAATGGCTTTTAATAGTACAAAAGCTCTTCCACAGCAATCCAATATAATGAGCAAACTTTTAGCTCTGGTCCGAACTTAGACCATACAAAAGAGCCTAAGTCTCCCATCAAAGAGAGAGGATCTCACCCGTGAGCTGAGTCCTACCCAGAAGAAGGAGCAAAAGGCCAAAGAGCAAAAGGCCAAAGCCAAAAGCCAAAAAGCCGCAGGGGAGCCAAAAGCTGAAGGCTGAGGAACCAAAAGGCAAAAGGTGAAGGGGCCTCAAGTCAGCCCCTTATATACACCAAAAGTAATCCAATCGGGAGGTTGTCATGCCAACAAAGAACCCTAAACAGAGTGTAGTGCCACACCTTATTGCAGGTATAAACAAAGGTTAAGCCAAGGACTAATCCCGAGATTATCTCTTATGTAAAACACTGGAGGGAGAGAGAGAGGGCTGATATAAAGTAATACATCTTAACTTCATGAGCTTCATATAATCTAGATGGTACCCACAAGGTCCTTCTTATTATTATCTGCACCAGGGTGATTCTGAGTATCTTGTTCTCGTGTACTGAAAGGGTCACACTCGCCTGCTTAGAGCAAACTAGTATGTTCCTTCCTATAGTCTTCCTTTAGTCTCAGCGTAGCCAGGGTGGTAGTCTCCTGGTAAATTCTAACTGTCCCACACTGGGTGCAGTGGGTATAAAGAGGAGCTGTGCCCAATCTAGAAAACATAGAAGTCTTAGTAGATGTATAAGTCAGAAGTTATTCAATCAAGGTGACTTCTGTAAGTGCCACACCCTCTAGCAGTGTTTATATAGAAGAGAGATCTCATTAGAATGAACCTTGGCTTAAATAAGATTAAGCTGGGAGTGTGCAAAACAACAAAACTCCCAGATTAGCTAAACATGTCCTCCAACACTGCCCCTCATCTTTTACTTGCTATGTGGTCTTGATCTCTCTTCCCTCTGGGGTCCTCAGAAGCTTCATCTGCATAAGAACGGGGTTGAGGTACATTTTAAAAATTCAGGCAGATGACAGGGCCCAGGGAGTTAATACATGAGCAGGAGGATCCCTGAAATACCACCGTCACTGCCTGGCTTCACAAGCAGTTCTGTGTCCTTGGGTCCTACAATTGAGCTATTGGGCAGGTTGTCTGTCCTGGGAGTGGCCCCCCCAAAAGAAAATTATTTTTTAAAAAAATACCTTTCAGGGGCCGGAGCGATAGCCCATCGGGTAAGGCGTTTTGCCTTGCACGAGGCTGGCCCATGCCGGCCTGGGTTTGATCCCTGGCATCCCATATGGTCCCTCGAGCACCGCCAGGAGTAATTCCTGAGTGCAGAGCCAGGAAAAACCCTGAGCATTGCCGGGTGTGACCCAAAAAGAAAAAAAAAAATACCTTTCATAGTGTATTAAAGGAATGGTTAGCAAAGCCTCATTTTGGAAATTAAGAAAAATCAACAAAAAATTTAGGGCCGGAGCAATAGTCCAGCAGGTCGAACTTTGCCTTGCACGCGGCTGGCCCATGCTGGCCCGGGTTCGATCCCGGCTTCCCATATGGTTCCCTGAGCACTGCCAGGAGTAATTCCTGAGTGCAGAGCCAGGAGAACCCCTGAGCATTGCCAGGTGTGACCCGAAAAAGCAAAAAAAAAAAAAAAAAAAAAAGTTTTTAAATATGTTAGTTGGGTAGTTCTTTTGTGTGGAGGATGCCTGGCGATGATCGGGAGTTATTCCTGGCTCTGCGCTCTGGAATCACTCTCCTGACAGAGCTCGGGGGTCATACGGGTGCTGGGATTAAACCCAGGGTGTATGTGTTAGTCAAGAGCCTTACCTGCTGTGCTATTGCTCTGGCCCAAGTAGAAATTCACCATTCATTGTCACAGGCTCTGCTTGGTGACCAGTAACATCATGAGATTTGCCCATCTTACTGGATGTGGGGGGTTTGTAAAATAGGGTTGCGTCAGAATTTTTTCCTCTAAAATTAAAATGTAAGTTGGTAGGATTTCTACATTGTTTTATGTTTGTTATTAGCGTTTTTATAGTTCTAGGGTTTTTTAGGGTTTCTATAATATTTTATGTTTGTTCTGAGCACCAAGCTCTGGTGTCAGAAGTCGCTTCCAGTTGCGCTCAGGGGACCCTGTGGTGCAGGGATTGAACCGAGGCCTTGCACATGAAAGTATGAGCCCTTTGAGCTGTCTCCTAAACCCTGATTTCTCTCTTTTAATTCAATGAAACTTAGAAAAAAGTAAGTTTTTCTAAGTAAAACTGGGGAGATGAGAAGGAAAGGAAATAGGAGTTGAAGAGAGGACGTGGGCTTCTCCAGAGTAGGAAGTAGAGACAGACAAGAAGAGAGATGTTTGTGTCAGGTAGTGCACGGGAGTCAAGAGCAAGGCCTTGTTTTTAAATTTGATGGCAATAGCCGTATGTGCATTTAGATGTAGGCTGAATTTGTTTCCACAGCATCGTGTTAGTCAAAGGTCCCCAGACTTACTTGGCCTACAACCCCCTTTTCTATAGGGGGAGGGTTCAACACCCCCTGGACACGCCTTATTTACTCAAATAACACTAAACTAGCCTCTCCCCTCTCGCAGTTGTGCCATAGGTTATTTACAGCTGCCACTCCCATCACGGCAGTGCTCAGGGAGCATTATTGCTGGCATTGGGAAATATTGAAATAGTGACTGATTTTGTATCATTTTCGTTCTTATTATCTCTGCTTCTAGGCAAATGAACTTCTCCAGCGTTCCCGACAAATTCAAAATAAGGTTGAAAAGGAGAGAATGTTAAGGGAATCATTAAAGGAATATCAAAAAATTAGCAATCAAGTGGACCTTTCCAATGTTTGTGTCCAGTATAGACAAGGTGAGAGATTAGATATTTTTCATGTATTCTTAAAGAAAATGACTGTGAATGAAACAAGTTCATGGATGTCGGGAGCAATAGTACTGCAGGTAGGGTGCTTGCTTTGCACGTGTCCCAGGTTCAATTCTCAGTATCCCGTATGGTCCCTTGAGTCCTGCCAAAGTGATCCCTGAATTCGTAGCTAGGAGTAAGCCCTGCAACACCGAGTGTTGTCGAAAACACAAAGCAGTAGTATAGTTAGTTAGTTCTGGAGTAAGGCCTCTCTCCCGCTGCATAGCTTACTGACATGGCGTCGCTTTTCAGGGTCTTGTGGATGCTGTGGTGTGTTCTCAGCCGACCAGGGCTATCCTGGATGTTCTCAAGGACTGCAGTGCTGGGCATCAAAACTAGGACCTCTCACATCCTATGGATGTGCTCCTCTGACCGGCTGTATTCCCCCTCACCTAAATATATAACTTTCAAATATTGGAATTGTGTCTTGCTTTGGCTTCGGGGCCATTGCTGGCTGTGCTCATGGGACCGGGTGTGGTGTCAGGGATCAAACCAGGCTTGGTGGCGTGCCAGGCAAGTGCTTTATCCCTATGAACGCCTGGAATTTCAGTTCTTATAAGTTACTATTTGTTTTTTATTTTCTGAAATATCTGTTTGGGGGGCTTGCTTTGATTTTATTATTTTACTTACTTATTTCATGAGTGATTGAATTAGGCCCTCACATGAGATGTGTGCTGCATCACATCCTCGGCCCTGCTCACATTTGTTGTTTTAGATGTTTTAAATTCTTTTGACTATCCCTGCTCACTTTAAAACTTCACTTGTATCATTTGTCTTCCCGCTGTTCATCGATTTGCTGGAGCGGGCGCAGGTAGCATCTCCATTTGTCCCTGTTGCGTGCTAGTATAGCCCAAGGGCCTCTGCTCACTCCAGGAACATGGAGAGCCTCAAACCATTCAGGTCATGGGAATGAGGTCTATTATTATTACTGTTTTTAGCTTGCCAGGCTCAGCTGTGTGGGCTCTCTTAGTTTTTGCTTTTTTTTTTTTTCTTTTTGGGTCACACCCGGCAACTCAGGGGTTTCTCCTGGCTCTGCACTCAGGAATTACTCCTGGCGGTGCTCGAGGGGACCATATGGGATGCCGGGGATCGAACCCGAGCCGGCATGGGCCGGCCGCGTGCAAGGCAAGCGCCCTACCCGCTGGGCTATCGCTCCGGCCCCCAGTTTTTGCATTTATTGGTGTACCGCGCGGCCGCAAAACGGCCATGCACAATGGGGAGACTCAATAGCAGCTCTGCCCCATGTATCTGTGTCTCTGGTTCACGGTCAACAGCCCGGGAGCAGTTCATGGGTGGGTCCTCCAGGCCTCCCAGATGGGACAGAGGTGGGGGTAAAGGGACTTCAGCTCCATCTCCAAGGAAGCCCAGTGACTTTAGCCTCTGAGACCAACATACCTGGCCTTGAAATAGGCTTCTCTATAGGGTGGGGCTCTTGACGAGCCGAGCTAGAGATTGGCTTCTCTCTTGGGTGGAGCTCTGACGAGCTGTGGGATCTGTACATTGAAAATGACTGCCATCATGGTGCAGGGGTTCCTCTGGCTTCTGAGGCTCTATTGGGGTGGTAGGTGGGCAGGGCCCAAACCCATCCTCTGTCCTGGACACCTCATGATTAGCTGAGCACAGGGAGAGCCGATAGCAGTACTGCCCAGTGTATCTGTGTCTCTGGTTCATGGCTGACAGCCCATGAACTTTTAAAACAAATATAGCATTCAAAATAAATTATTTAAAATTACAAGATACTTTTATATATATGCATATATATATATACAACTGGAACCCTCTTTTTAAAATTTAAAGTGTAAGTAAGTCCACTGAAGAATGTATACTTAATGGCTGAAGGACCCATTAGGACTTAATGTGAAGCAGTCTTATATGCTGTCTCCACAGTAATTAATATATACTAGAGAAATAATCCTTATCTTTTTATTGGCCACCTTCAATAATATATATATTTAGGGACCTGAGTGATAGTACAGGGGTAGGGCGTTTGCCTTGCACACAGCTGATGCGACCAACTCAGTTCGATCTCCGGCATCCCATATGGTCCCCCTGAGCACTGCCAGGAGTAATTCCTGAGTGCAGAACCAGGAGCCACTGAGCATTGCCGGGTGTGACCCCAAAAAGCAGAAAAAAAAAGAATAAATATACATATTTAGACATATATATATATGTATATATGTGTATATATATATATATATATAGAGAGAGAGAGAGAGAGAGAGAGAGAGAGAGAGAGAGACAGGCGATAGACTCAGCAGACTGAGCACATGCTTTGCATATAGTAGTCCTGGACTCAGTCCGTGTACCACATGTGGCCCCAAACCCCATATGTATGTTTACACACTGAAGTGGCTGTTCCCCCTGCCCCTGCTTATGTGTGTATCCTGCTCACTGTCAGCTTTACGCTTTCTCTGTCCCACAGTGCGTTTCTATGAGGGCGTTGTGGAACTCTCTCTGACTGCTGCAGAGAAGAAGGACCCGCAGGGTCTTGGACTTCATTTCTATAAACATGGAGAACCAGAAGAAGACATCGTAGGCCTTCAGGCTTTCCAAGAAAGGTGAGATTAGGGGCTTGGAGACATAATACAACAGGGAGTGGTTTGAGTTTTTTTTTTTTTGCTTTTTTTTTTTTTTTTTTTTTTTTAGGCGGGTCACACCCAGCAATGCTCAGGGGTTACTTCTGGCTCTGCACTCAGGAATTACTCCTGGCGGTGCTCGGGGGACCATATGGGATGCCAGGGATCGAACCCGGGTCTAGCCGCCTGCGAGGCAAATGCCCTACCTGCTGTGCTATTGCTCCGGCCCCAGCAGGGAGTGTTCTTACCTTACCTGCCACCCACCTGGATTTGGTCCCTAGCACCCCTATGATTCTTTGAGCTCCCAAAGTGATCCCTGAACTCAGAGCCAGGAGTAAACCCTGAACACCACTAGATGTGGCCCCAAAACAAAAAGAAAGACACGTTTATTACATTACTATTTTATGGCCACAGATTTTTCTTTATGTCAGTAATGATAGTGATGAGAGAATAATGTTTTAAGTACAGGGGCCAGACAGCAGATAGGACGCTTGCCTTGCACGTGGCTGACCCGGTTTTGATCTACGGGCGTGGGGTGTTTCCCAGGCCCTCTCCCTCCCCCACCTTTTGTTTTTTACATACAGCCTTTAAAAAACCTTTGAAAATTGGGCACAGGGGTTGGGGGTGTCAGAGCAATAGTGCAACAGTTAAGGGCTCTTAACCTCGCATGCGGCTGACCCAGGTTCTATCCCGCATCCCATATGGTTCCCCCGGAGCTTACCAGGAGTAATTCCTAAGTGCAAAGCCAGGAGTAACTCCGGAACATTGCTTGGTGTGACCCATACCCAAAAAAATGAAATAATAAAACTGGGCTAGGGATGTTGCTCAGTGACAACAAAGACACTTAGCGCGTGTGAAGCCCTGAGTGTGTTCCCTCGCACGCCTAGAAAAGGGGGGCGGGGGTCTGGGACGCACCTAGCAGTTTTCACTGCAAGAAAACCCAAATCCCTAAAAACAGAAATACACTTTTTTTTTTTTTTTTTTTTGCTTTTTTTTGGGTCACACCCGGCGATGCTCAGGGGTTACTCCTGGCTCTGCACTCAGGAATTACTCCTGGCGGTGCTCGGGGGGACCATATGGGATGTCGGGGATCGAACCCAGGCCGGCATAGGCCGGCCCTGCATAAGCAAACGCCCTACCTGCTGGGCTATCGCTCCGGCCCCAGAAATACACTTTTAAAGTGCTTATCGTTAAACAAGGATAGCCTGAAGCCGTGGGAAAAGAATGTTCTGAGACTAATAACCAAGTTCAGGGGGGAAAAGGGGCCAGGAAGACTGGTCAGTGGTTGAAGCTTGCTGTAAGTGTGTGGGGGGCAAAGGGAGAAGGGACCAGTATGAAAATAATAGTTCGAAGTGATCGTTCTGGACAGGACCTGAGTGTTGTAAGTGGGAAAGGGACATGTATGATAACTTTGCAGAATCTGTATTGCGAATCATTAATGCCCAAAAGTGGGAGCGGGGAAGAAGGGAGGGAGAATTGTTTAATTTCCCATTGCATTGAGAATTTTTATCATGAATAAGTGCTAGATATTGCTAAATGCTTTCTCTGCATCCATGGATATGATCCTGTGGTTTTTATATTTTGTTGTGCTGATACGATGTGTTCTGTTGGTTTCTGTTATTTTTCTTTTCTTTTTTTTTTTTTTATTGTATATCCTTCCATCTGTATATCTCACGGTGGTACAATAAAACACCCAAAAAAAAGACTCACTTCTCTTGAGTAATAGAGATGGTTTTGGCACATAAGTTCAAAAGCAACAGGATGTAACTCTCATGTTGTCTTCATGATTTTTCAGCGTATTACTGCTATACTTTTATAAAGATATCAGAGTGGGTTTCAAACATCTGAGTGTCCAAAATATGCTGGTCCTGAATACGAACATGGAGATAGATTGAGACGTAGTTCCTGTTCTCAGAAGCTTCCCAGACTCATCTCCCAGATCCTCTGAATGTGGTCCAGCTACTTATTGAAATATTAGCTTACATTTGTTCTTCTCTTTCTCCTTCACTATCAGAAGTAGGTCACTTACGGTAGAATTTCCTTGACTCAGGAATCTTTCTTTGCTCTCCATCTCGGTCCTTTTCGAAAGTGCTGGGAAGTTCAATGGAAGTTGACCGGAAGATGTGGGCCCACCGGAGATCCCCAAATCCGGTTTTGGTTATTTTTCATATTGAATTTATGTACCTGTGAGGCTGAAGAAATGGTCCAAAGGATAAGGCACTTATCTTGCTGCATGACCTGAATTTGATCCCCGGCATCCCGTATGGTCCTTGCATCTCCGGAGTGATTTCTGAGTGCAGCGCCAGACACAACTCCTGAGCATTGCCTGGTGGGCCCAAGAAACAAAGGGGAAAATAAAACCCAGACCTGAATATGTGTGCAGAGACACTCCAAATCTTCAAATTATTTGTATGTAATTTAAGTAAGATGGCCAGTTGATCTGATTAGATAATTAAATAGTTGTTTCTTAATCTCACTTTCAGATTGAATAGTTATAAGTGTATTACTGATACACTTCAAGAGCTGGTGAACCAAAGTAAGGCTGCCCCTCAGTCTCCCAGTGTACCCAAAAAACCTGGGCCGCCTGTGCTGTCCTCTGACCCCAATATGCTCAGCAATGAAGAAGCCGGACATCACGTAAGGCTCCATACTTTAAACATTATGTTCAGTGTTCTGTGCGGTGATGATTGATCTTTAACTTCCTCTGTAAGGGTCTTCATTTCTTCACAGGTGTTTAAGGCCTTGATATGTAATAACAGAGCTTTAAACTGTAATTTTTATTGTTCTCTATATTGTAGTTTGAGCAAATGCTTAAACTGTCTCAGCGATCGAAAGATGAGCTCTTCAGCATCGCCCTCTATAACTGGCTAATACAAGCTGACCTAGCAGATAAGCTGCTGCAAGTAAGAAATATTCTTTTATTGCTACATATCTTAACTGTCACTCACTGGGTTAAACTCATAGATAGTAATTTGCAATTTGGTTTTTCTTTACCTGCTATTGATTGAGTGTAAAATCAGGTAATACTATGATGTTCTTAGTGGATAGAGTATGCTAATACCTTACTTTCTTGTTTTTAAAAGCTTTTTGGCGATCTTTTTATCGTAGGATGGCAATCCCTGCATTATCCATTATATATCTAAACTTTATCTGAGTTCTGCCGATAAGTCACTGTGCGACCTCACACATGTCTTTTACTGACTTCCTGTCTCAGAATTCCTCAGTAAAATGAATATGTGATATTTGATCATTTTCAAGGTTGCCTCTGCTCAGACCCTCAGAATCAAGGGCCATTTTCTCAATGTTCATGAAATGATTTGTAAATCGATCATGTTACTATGGTTTTAAAAATCAGCCTAGTTCAGCTGACAATTCTTTATAAATTATGGTAAAGCGGGAACCATTTAGGCCAGCCAAGAGTTAACCTCACAGGGCTAGCGCTTTGTGTTTGGGAGCCACGCTCTGCCCCCACTGGTAGATGGGCGCACAGGCAGCACCTCAAGTTAACCCGGAGCAGGGAGCCTAGAATAGCCCTGGGCAACCTTAATGCACTGCTGGGTGCCATCTGGTCTGAAAGTTCTCCCCACCCCCAATAGATGAATAAATCCATATCATTCATACGTTGTGATATGGGCAGTAGCAGAGCACGTTCTTCATATGTGTGAGGCTGTGGGCTTGCTCCCTGGCATTTACCCCAAATAGCCATGATGAGAGGCCGGAGAGATGGTATAGTGGGTCAGGTACTTGCTCCATTCCTGGTACTGCAGATAGATCCTGAGGTGGGTCAGGAGTGATCCCTCAGGACAGAGCCAGGAATAAATCCTGAGCACTATCGGTTGTGGATCCTTCAAAGAAAAGATAATGAGGAAAGTTGTCCTTTGGTCTATTTTAGATGTTCAGTTTTGCTTATGTAGTCATAAAGTGGGGTACTGCAGTTATTTTTAATTGTTGTATTTAGTGCATAAGAGCGAGTGGTGGTCAGGAAATGTTTCTGAGTGCCTGTACAATTTCCAGATTGCTTCTCCATTTCTGGAACCGTATCTAGTCCGAATGGCTAAAGTTGATCAAAACAAAGTTCGTTATATGGATTTACTCTGGAGGTACTATGAGAAGAACAGAAGCTTTAGTAATGCTGCTCGCGTCCTGTCCAAATTGGCCGACATGCACAGGTACGGAATAACAGTCTCTCTATAGGAGTGACAGTCATGCTTGGTCTAACGACAGCCGGATTTCAGAAATTAACAAAATTCTCTCAAGCTGTGTCTGTGTTGAGTTTTTATCCTTTTAAAGAATGTGTTTTCAGTTTTGTTATTACTTAGAGCAGGGAATTAATTTTGAGGGAAATATGCCCAAATCTAACCTAGGGTCTCACGGATACCTTACTGAGCTGTATGAGTCCCAGCCCCTAATTGCTGTTCTTATTCAAAGGAAAAGGCTTTGATTTACATCACTTGATCACTTGACTTCCCATAGATCATCGATTTACTCGAATGATTTACATATTTTTACTAATTTCAATCTAATTTGACCTACTGTTCTCATTGACTAAATTCCTAAAGATACAAGAGCATATAAATGAGAATTGCTTAGAATCTGTTGAAGCATAGAGATTTTAAATTAAGATTATCACATCAAAAGCAGCATAATGAAATTTTATTTATTTATTTATTTATTTATTTATTTATTTTTGCGTCACACCCGGCAATGCTCAGGGGTTACTCCTGGCTCTGCACTCAGGAATTACTCCTGGCGGTGCTCGGGGGGACCATATGGGACGCCGGGGATCGAACCCGGGCCGGCACAGGCCGGCCGCGTGCAAGGCAAACGCCCTACCCGCTGGGCTATCGCTCCGCCCCAAAAGATTTTTTTTTTGGGGGTTACACCCAGCGACACTCAGGGGTTACTCCTGGGTCCTCTTTCAGGAATTACTCCTGGCAGTGCTCGGGGGACTATGTGGGATGCTGGAGATCAGACTCGGGGATTGAACCTGGGTCGGCTGCGTGGTGTAAGGAAAACACTATGCTGTTGCTCCGGCTCCAAAAAAAAAGATCTTTTTAAAATATTGAAAACTTGGGGGCGGAGGCGATAGCCCAGCGGGTAGGGTGTTTGCCTTGCACGCAGCCGGCCTGTGCTGGCCCGGGTTCGATCCCTGGCATCCCATATGGTCCCCTGAGCACCGCCAAGAGTAATTCCTGAGTACAGAGCCAGGAGTAACCCCTGAGAGTCGCCGGGTGTGACCCCCCCAAAAAAATATTGACAACTTAAAAGTTTTTAAATAACTACATAGTTCCTTTAAGTAGCCATACATGTTACCCTCACTTGTAGATCTCTCTTAAGAAATCTGTAGTTGGGGCCGGAATGATAGTATAGCTCGGAGGCCATTTGCCTTAAATGAGACTGACCAGGGTTCGATCTGTGGCATCCCTTATGGTCCCCCGAGCACCCCAGGAGTAATTCCTGAGTCAGAGCCAGGAGTAACCCCAGAGCACTGCTGGGTGTGACCCAGAAAGCAAAAGAAAAACAAAATATCTAGTTTTCCCCTTTTATTGACCACACCTGGTGGTGCTCAGCAGTTACTTGGCTCTTCACTAAGGAATCACTCCTGGCAGTAATCAGGGCATCATAAGAAACGCTGGGGTGGGCTGGAGCGATAGCCCAGTGGGTAGGGCGTCTGCCTTGCATGCGGCCGGCCTATGCCGGCCCGGGTTCAATCCCGGCATCCCATATGGTCTCCCGAGCACCGCCAGGAGTAATTCCCTGAGCGTCGCGGGTGTGACCCAAAAGGCAAAAAAAAGAAAAAGAAATGCTGGGGATTGAATCTGGTTTGGTCGCATGCAATTTTCAGCCCCCAGAAATTGCTAGTTTTTCAAGTTTCAAATGACCTTTGATGTTCATTTGATAGGAAATAGTGTATTATAATTGATCTAAGTGTGTCTTGGATCCTAAGAATTCTTACAAATAAACGTGAGGGTTTTTCTCCCCAGCACAGAAATTTCACTTCAGCAGCGACTAGAGTACATTGCTCGAGCCATTCTCAGTGCCAAGAGCTCCACTGCCATTTCCTCAATAGCTGCAGATGGCGAATTCCTTCATGAATTAGAAGAAAAAATGGAAGTAAGTGCTCACTGACATTTAGGCTTCACCTCCGATGAGTAGCCATGTTGTTCCACTTTCCCCTCTGCCTGCAGTCGGTAGTGTTCGAGTCTCAACCCGTAAGATGACTCGGGGAGACTACTCGCTCCTCATGCAGGAGCCCTGGGTTAGTCGTGGCATGGGCTGGTCCCAGCAGTGCAGAGAGTGACGCCTGAGCAAGCTACAAATACCACCAAAACCTGCCCTCATTTGACCTCAATAAGCAAAACAAGGAATTCCTAGTCTTTCCTGCCTCTATTTTCATATGTACATATCAGTCTTTCAAAGTATTTTTTGTGACACAGCATTTAGGTCATAGGACTTTGCTGTAGTTTAAGTCTTTGTTGTGGTGTTTTGTTTTTCCTGGTGGTGGGGGCTTTTTGGGTCACACCCAGCAATGCTCATGTGTTACTCCTAGCTCTGCATTCAGGAATCAGTCCGGGTGGTGCTCGGGGGGACCATATGGGATGCTCCACGATCGAACCCGACTCGAGGGCATACAGAGAAAATGCCCTACCCACTGTACTGTCGTTCCAGCCCCCTCACTGTGGCCTACCTAAAGATCCTTTTCTGGGGCAGGAGCGATAGCACAGCAGGTAGGGCGTTTCCCTTGCATGCGGCCGACCCGTGTTCAATCCCCATATGGCCCCCCAAGCACCCTCGGAGTAATTCCTTAGCAAAGAGTCAGGAGTAACCCCTCAGCGTTGCTGGGTGTGGCTCAAAAAAGCAAAAAAAAATAATAAAATATAAAAGAGCCTTTTCTGCTGTGTAAATTCCAGCTAGATCATATGCTCATCATTTATTTTGGAAGCTAGATGCGTGATGCAGAGTAGCCTAACCAGCTGTAATCATGAGACCCAAAAATGAATGATGGTCCAAGTGCAAAAGTGTATTTCTCAGTCATTAAGAGTCCTAAGTGGGTTGTCAGGTGATTGTTCCTCTTGTCTGCATTTGAGATAGTTCTGTTTTCTGGGTTTTATCACCCCCTCTGTCCTAGTCTTTGTTCTTTGAGATAGTCCAAGGATTAAGGTGCTTGCCTTGCATGTGACCATGCTTGGTTCCATTCCCAACAACACCCATAGTACCCTGAGTGCTGTCAGGAGTGATTCAGAAGTGATCCTTGAGCACAGAGCCAAAATATTACTTTAAAGAAGTAAAATCACTTTTAAAAACCTCTGTCCTAAGGGTTGGAAAGATTGTACAGCAGGTAGGGTACTTACCTTCACATAGCTGATCTGGGTTCAAGCCTCAAACCCCAGTATCACATATGATTCCCCCAAGGCCCACCAGGAGTACTCCTTGAGCACAGAGCCACTAGTAACCCCTCAGTACTGCCAAGTAAGGCCCCCAAAAAACAAAACACGCGGCTGACCCGGGTTCAATCCCGGCATCCCATATGGTCCCCTGAGCACCGCCAGGAGTAATTCCTGAGCAAAAAGCCAGGGAGTAACCCCTGAGCATCGCCGGTGTGACCCAAAAAAAAAAAAAAAAAAAGCTCCCCCCGTCCTAAAATGACATACTTTAATTCTACTTGTGTTCTTTTATGTAGACCTTAGTCATAGTGTACTTCCTGTAAAGGGACTCAGAAGCATTTGCCATTTGTCTGGCTGCAGTCCCGGGAGAGCACGCGTGGTGGGAAGCCAGGGGTCTGGTCACAGCGTGATGCCTACACAAGTGCTTTGTGAAGGACTCTTCTATGGCAGCAGTCTGTCTTTGTGGGGGGGTGGGGTTTGAGGGCACAGCCAGCTGTGCTCAAGGCTTACTCCTGGCTCTGTGCTCAGAACTTACTCCTATCTGGATCTGCTGCATGCAAGATAGGGCTTTCGGTTGCACTGTCTCTCCGGCCCCTTTTAATAAACGCATCACTGTGAGTCACTTCAAGTAACTGTTGATTTATCATGTGAACTTCATTTTTCTGTCTAAACTAGGTTGCTAGGATCCAGCTTCAAATCCAAGAGACACTACAAAGGCAGTATTCCCATCATTCTTCTGTGCAGGATGCAATTTCTCAGCTGGATTCTGAGCTAATGGACATAACTAAGGTAATAAGAAAGCAGGTGGAATTGCTGTAGCAGTACCTAGTGGCCACGCCACACATTGCTCGGTTGGCACTATGCTTTCGTTTTGTGGGAAAGACTTACCTATCTCCTCAGAATAAGATGACCCATTGGTGACAGGCTGGTGCGGCGCTGCCTTCACCAAGATAACAGGCAACTCTCAAGACTCTACCGGAGGGCCGGAGTGATAGCCCAGTGGGTAGGGCGTTTGCCTTGCACGCAGCCGGCCTGTGCCGGCCTGGATTCGATCCCGGAATCCCATATGGTCCCCCGAGCACTGCCAGGAGTAATTCCTGCATGCAGAGCCAGGAGAAACCCCTGAGCATTGCCAGGTGGTACCCCCCAAAAAAAAAAAAAAAAAGACTACCGGACTCACAGGGACTTTGTTCAGACTCACCACCAGCTATTTTATGGTCTTGCTTCTTGTCTTGTCTTGTGAAAGTGCTTTGGGATACATATAGCTCGATGGCACAGCACTTGCCTTGCATATGTGAGGCTCTAGGCTTAATCTCTCACAACAAACACATACAAATGGGTACTTTGCTTAATTCTTCAAACATCTCAAAACTGTAACGTTCTGGGCAGCTGTACCTTCAGTTGTTTTTGGATATGGATCAAAGTAGATGTATACTTTGTGTAGATGTGTAATCAGTATTTGCATGATTCTTCAGTAGATGTATACTGATGTGTAGTCGGTATTTCTATGATTCTTCAGCCTCGTTTAGCCAGCATTAATTCTAAAATGACATTATGCCATCTTGGGGCGGGGGTTGATGGGTGGAGTATCAAGCATATATACTGAAATAAATGTCTGACTCAAGTAGGATCCGTTTTGGTTTTGTTTGGTTTTTTTTTTTCTCATGATCAATTGGTTGATCAACTATGATCAATTAAACTCTTTTCAATTAGGGCACGGTGATTTACTCAGCTGCTCATAATAGAGTTTCAGAAATACAGTGTGTCAGCACCAGTCTCCCCACCATTGCCCTAGGTTTCCGTCCACCCAGCCTGCCTCGTTAGCAGGCTTTAGTGAGTTTGGTCGATGTAGTTACAGTGCTGTTGGCCTTGGTTAGGTATACGCATTACCTCCCCTCTACACCGCTGATGTGCCTGACTCCTGCCCCTTGCCCCGTTACCTCCCGTTCACCTCGTCTTCATTTAAACTTTTTTTTTTCCTTTTTTGGGTCACACCAGGCAATGCTCAGGGGTTTCTCCTGGCTCTGAACTCAGGAATCACTCCTGGCGGTGTTCGGGAACCATATGGGATGCCGGGATCGAACCCGGGCCGGCATGGGCCAGCCTCGTGCAAGGCAAACGCCCTACCTACTGGGCTATCTCTCCGGCCCCTCATTTAATCATTTTATTTTATTTATTTATTTTTATTTTTTTTTTGCTTTTTTGGGTCACACCCGGCGATGCTCAGTGGTTACTCCTGGCTCTGCACTCAGGGAATCACTCCTGGCGGTGCTCAGGCGACCATATGGAATGCCGGGGATCGAACCCTGGCGGGCACAGGCCGGCCGCGTGCAAGGCAAACACCCTACCCGCTGGGCTATCGCTCCGGCCCCCGTCATTTAATCATTTTAAATCTGCAGCTCTGACTGGCTACTCATCAGTTTTTTATAAGAATGTTAGATATTGGTTATTTTTCATTTTCGGGAATGTATGACTTTTCATTTTGGAGTGCTGACTTCTGGTTGTATAATGTTGACATTTTTTTGTGCAGCTTTATGGGGAATTTGCTGACCCTTTTAAGCTTGGAGAGTGTAAACTTGCGATTATTCATTGTGCCGGTTATTCAGACCCTATATTGGTACAGACACTTTGGCAAGATATCATAGAAAAAGGTAAGTGTGGCCTTTTCTGTGTTAACATGGCTTAGTGAATCTGATAAAGGAACACAAGCTGCTGATGAGTCGCACACTCTCCTAAGCTTCACTTGCCAAAGTAGGGCTAGACGGGCGGTCCTGCCTGTGGCCCGGGGTGGTCTTTTGGTGCAGTCATTTCACACCCGCATCCCAGTGCTGTCTGCACTCCAGCTGTAGGAAAACCACTGACCGGTCCTTCCAGAAGGAATCAGTGACTGTTAAAGAGGACCCATAGGAAAGGACCTGTCACTTGATGTTCAGTAAGGGACACAGGTCCTTTTCCTCGGGGTGGAGAAATAGCTTACTAGCCTGCCACGTGCTCTGCATGCAGGAGGCCCAGGTTTGGTTCTTCACAATGCACAGTCTTTGAGTATGGCTGAGGTAGTACCCCCGAAAAGGAATCTCTTAATCAGTGATGTAGTTAGAGTGTATCAAACACTAACAGAAATCTTGAGTCTGCTCTGTCAAATTCTAGGGTGTTTTGTACTTTAAAACAAAAAAAATAAATAGCTAAGCATTTTACATCAAAAACCAGTCAGGTTGCTAATGACAAGTTTCTTTCAGAACTGAGTGAAAGTGTGGCGTTGAGCTCTCCAGATCGAATGCACGCTCTTAGTCTCAAGCTTGTGCTCCTTGGCAAAATTTACGGCTGGCACGCCTCGCTTCTTTCCTTTAGGTAAGCAGTAACTGTCGTGAAGAAATGACTTCACCGCATAACTCCATTTCTTATTTTTTATTGTTCAGAATATTAATTTTATCTCTTCAAAAGAATGTAAAAGCTAGTAGAGCTAATTGATAAGTAGGTGAGTTTGAAACTTTATTTAACTAACCTTCCGCTTCTATCTAGCTTAGATAGGGCTAACATACAGAGGTTGTATTCTTGGTTACCAGTAACTGCTTGTGAAGAGAATTTTTTTTGGGTCTCACCTGGCTATGCTCAGGGGTTACACCTGGCTCTGCACTCAGAAATTACTCGGAGGTGCTCGGGGGACCACATGGGATGCTGGGGATGAGACACAGGTCGGCCACTTGCAAGACAAACACCCTACCTGCTGTGCTATGGCCCCTGGCCCCGTTTGTGAAGAGAATATTAAAATGCTGCTGGGGGGCCGGAGCGATAGCCCAGCGGGTAGGGCGTTTGCTTTGCACCGCGCCGGCTCATGCCGCCCGGGTTCGATCCCCGGCATCCCATATGGTCCCCCGAGCACCGCCAGGAGTAATTCCTGAGTGCAGAGCCAGGAGTAACCCCTGAGCGTAGCCGGGTGTGACCCAAAAAGCAAAAAAAAAAAATAAATAAATAAAAAAAAAAAAATAAAATGCTGCTGGGGGCCAGAGAGATAGTCCAGGACTTAAGAGATTATCTTGCTTGTGGTTTTACCCTGTGGTTCACTGCTCAGTGCCTATCTTTGCTTATTTTCTATCAGTTGGATTTTTTGGGTCATACCTGAGGTGATTAAAGGCTACTTCAGCTCTGTGTTTAGGATTTCTTCCTGTTGTGCTCATGGATTGAACCCAGTCCTTCATGTAAAAACTCCCTAAACTATCATGTTTTTTAAATTAATATTTTATTATACCACCGTGAGATATACAATTACAAAGTTGTTAATGCTTGGGGGTTTTGGCCATACAGTGTTTCAGCACCCATCCCTCCACCAGTGCCCATTTCCCACTATCAATGTCCCTGATTCCCTCCTCCCTCCCATAACCTGCCTCTATGGCAGGTTCTTTATCTCCTCTCTCTCTCTCTCTCTCTCTCTCTCTCTCTCTCTCTCTCTCTCTCTCCCTCCCTCCTACTGAACTATCTTGCTAGCCTTCAGTATGAGTTTTTAATTAATAAGTTTACGTTGAGGGGAGGAGTTAACAATTCATTATCTGTTGTTTTTCTCTCTCCAGATTTTATTGTGCAATTTTTAGAACAGCAAGTTTGTGTTTTGAATTGGGATGTGGGGTTTGTAATACAGACAATGAATGAAATTGGAGTGCCGTTGCCTAGACTACTGGAAGTATATGACCACTTGTTCAAGTCACGGGTAAGGAACATAATTTAAGAAGATGAAAATTATATTGAGTGAGAATGAATTTTTTTTCTAAATATGAGTGAATTTTTATTGCATCCTTAAGTTTGTCGTGTTAAATGATCTAATACTTTACTTTGCATCTGAGATTTGCTTCATTTTTTGTGTTGAAATTTTGCTCCAGGCTTTTTTTACTTCTTTTTGTGTCATATCTGGTGATGCTCAGGGGTTACTCCTGGCTCTGCACTCAGGAATTACTCCTGGCAGTGCTCAGAGAATAAAATGGGATGCTGGGGTTTGAACCCAGGTCAGCCATGTGCAAGACAGGACGCCCTACCCACTGTGCTATCACTCACTGTGCTATCACTCCAGCCCTGCTCCAAGCATTCAAAGGTGATAATGTGAGTTGCTTTGCCTATATATCATCATAAAGTACTATTTTCAGCGACTGGAATGATGGTAAGGCTGCTAAGGCATTTACCTTGCTTGTGGCTGACCTGGATTCACCTCTGGCATCCCGTATGGTCTCCTGAGCACCTCCAGGATTGATCCCTAAGCAGAGATCCAGGAGTAAGCCCTGAGTATATAGCTTGGTGTGGCCCCCCCACCAAAAATTCATTATTTTCATTCCTAATAAATATAATTATATGTTTGACTCTTGGAATAGGCTGAGCACACAAAATTAAAACTCTTGAGACTGGAGCAATAACTCAGTGGGCAGCGTGCTTGCCTTGTATGCAGCCAAACTGGGTTCTGTCCCACCACATTTGACATGCATAAACTCAACCAGGAGTGATCCAGGAGTAAGATTAAGCCCTGACCATAACAAGTTGCAAACAAAAACAGAAAAAGTGAAAATCATTACTCTTAAAATTTTTACTGGGGGCCAGAGTGATAGCCCAGCGGTAGAGCATTTGCCTTGCACGCGGTGCCGGCCTGGGTTCGATCCCGGCATCCCATATGGTCCCCCGAGCACCGCCAGGAATAATTCCTGAGTGCAGAGCCAGGAGAAACCCCTGAGCATCGCGGGTGTGACCCAAAAAGCAAAAAAAAAAAAAAATTACTGGGAGGGGCCTGAGCGATAGCCCAGCGGGTAGGGCGTTTGCCTTGCACGCGGCTGGCCCATGTCAGCCAGGGTTCGATCCCCGGCATCCCATATGTTCCCTCGAGCACCGCCAGAAGTAATTCCTGAGTGCAGAGCCAGGAGTAACTCCTGAGCGTCGCCGGGTGTGACCAACAAAAAAAAAAAAAAAAAAAAAATTTTTTTTTTACTGTGGGCCAGAGCAATAGTACTGTGGGTGCTTGTACACAGCCAACCTGGTTTCAATCGCCTGCATTCCATATGGTCCCCTGGGCACTACCAGGAGTCATTCCTGGGTGCAGAGCCAGGAGTAACCCCTGAGCATAGCCGATTGTGATTCCCTACCCCCACTCAAAAAAAAAAAAAAAAAAAGCTAAAGGAAACTTTACTGTAATTGCGTGTCATGCATGATCTGCTTTCGTAATACTTAGTCTCATAAAAACAGCAGATCCTGGGGCGGGGAGCGCGATAGCCCAGTGGGTAGGGCGTTTGCCTTGCACGTGGCCGGCCTGTGCCGCCGGGTTCGATCCCCAGCATCCCATATGGTCCCCGAGCACCGCCAGGAGTAATTCCTGAGTGCAGAACCAGGAGTAACCCCTGTGCATTGCCGGGTGTGACCCAAAAAGCAAAAAAAAAAAAAAAAAAAAAAAACAGCAGATCCAAATGAAACTTCATTGACAAGACTGTCTTCTGTAGTAGCATCGTCAGAACCATGCCTGACCATGCCTTCTTAGCCATTTGTCTGTTTTCTGAGAGAAGATCAGGACTTTAGCTTTCTGCTCAGGGGTTACTCCTGGTAGTGCTCAGGGGACAATATGGGGTACAAGGGATCAAACCCAGGTGGGTGTGTACAAGCAAAGCACTTTATCTACTGTACTATCTCTTTGACCTGCCATTTATCTATTTCATTTAAGCTCATGGTGAGTCTATGATGGGAAACAGCAAGTGTACAGCATCTGACCGGGCAGACATGTTCAGTAGCCTGCTGAGGTCACAAGGCATTAACTGGTGAAGGCACAAGGTGAATTTTGGCTTCGCTGTAAGCCTAGTCTCTTATTTACAGTTTCAGATTGAACTAAGATTGGCCACGTGCTAGGCAGATGCCCTACCCGCTGTACTATTGCTCCATCTCTTGATAAGATAAATTTAAAAGTAGTAAATTTTGTATTGAACTATGATGACTAGGTTGTTGTTTAGTTATGGTGAGGATTTTGTTTCTGGGTGTGTGTGTGTGTGTGTTCACTGTCATTTTTGAACTGACAATGTTTAATTTCTTTATAGGATCCATTCTGGAGCAGGATCAAAAAGCCACTGCACCTTTTGGAGTGTATACATGTACTATTGGGAAGATACGTTGAGAATCCTGGCCAAGTTTCTAATTGTGAGAGGTAACTAGAGTAGGGGTTTTGTTTTGTTAATTTGTCTAGTGATGCTCAGAGCTTCTTCCTGGTACTGCACCCCAGAATTACTCCCGGTGGGCTTGGGGAGCCATTCGTGTACCGGGATCAAACCCGAGTGTGCTGCAGAAAAGCAAGTGCCCTATCCATCTTCCGATCCCTGCATTAGAGATATAGAAATTTAAAAAAAATATTGGGGAAACAGATTTGGAGAGAAGGGAAAGGCAGAGAATGCTTGGTTTGGGGGCCACACCAGGTGCTGGTTGGCCTCCCAACTCTGTGCTGGAGGTCACTCCTGGCAGGACTGGGACCGTGCAGTGCCGAGGGTGTCGCCTGGGCCTCCCACATGTGTTCAGACTGTCACATCTACCTGGCCCAGATGCGAGGAAGTGTAAGTGATTCAGCTCTCGGACCGGGAAGAGAGCTCACAGGGCCAGAGCATGTGCTGTGCCTTCAGGAGTTGTGTTTGAGACAGTTTTTCCAAACGTGTAGATAACTGATTAAGTTTGTTCTAATTTCACAGGAGAAGATTTACAAATCTCTGCCTGGATGCTGTTTGCGGTTATCTGGTTGAGCTTCAGTCAATGTGCTCTACAGTAATAGTTCAAGCCATCACTGGGAATTTTAAATCTCTTCAGGCTAAATTAGAACGTATTCATTAATTATTGTAATGTATTTTCATTCATTCGCTTTTGATCTGTAAAATAAATGCTCTGCTAAGTCCAAATATCAAATGCTCTAAGTCTGACAAAGAACAGTTTTCCTACAGGTGTGTTTTTATTGTGGCTAGTACCTACAAACAAAACTTTTTGCTAAATGAATTCTCTTTTACTGATCCTTTGTTTTATAATAATCAGGGTGAAATTGAACTAAGATTATGTTATCTAACACACAAAAACAGAGCCTTAGTTGAAAAATTTTACTACGGTCAGAGATTTTGAATTTTTCCTCATTTTTAAATTAGTCCAAGGATTTTGATATCAAACCTTAAATAGGCTAGCCAAACATGTACAGTCATATAATACTGGATTCTATAATAATCTTTAAATAGGCAAATAAATACTTTCTCAAAAAAAAAAACATTTAGGTTTTGGGTTCGTTTTTGAAAGAAATTTTCTCGACCTACTTTTTTGGTCAATGATAATACTTGAAGACTGAAGCACACCCCGATCGGGCGTATGTATACTGAGCATGTAATAAATAGATTTGTAACTAATTGTCTTTCTCAAAAGAACTACTATCACTATCACTATCTTCCCTTTCATCATCGATTTGCTCTAGCGGGCACCAGTAACATCTCCATATGACCTGTCTCATGCAAGTAGAGCCCAAGGGCACCTGCTTGCTCCAGGAACATAAAGAGCCTCAAACCATTCCATCAGGTCAGGGGAATGAGGTCTATAATTGTTACTGGTATTTGGCATATCAAATACAACATGGGTAGCTGGCCAGGCTCTGCCGTCGCGGGTAGCGGAATGAGGTCTATAATTGTTACTGGTATTTGGCATATCAAATACAACATGGGTAGCTGGCCAGGCTCTGCCGTGCGGGTAGCATACTCTCGTAGTCATCTCTAAATCCAGCATTTATTGATGAACCGCACGGCTGCTTGCAGCTGTGTGAGCCGGGTTGTGATAGGCTGGTCTGCTGGGTGGAGTTCTGACAAGGGGGAAGTCTGGATGTGGAAAATGGAGGTCCTCATGGAGTGGGGGGTCTTCTGGCTTGTTGTGAGGCTCTGCTGGGATGGCGGGCCAAGGCTAGAACCTGCCATCCCTCCTGGGCACCTCATGAGAGCCTGGACACAGGGAGAGCCAGTAGCAGCTCTGCCCCATGTAAAGCAACTTTTGCCCCAAAAAGTCAAATAAATAAAAAAAAAGGATGTGGGGCTGTAGCGATAGCACAGAAGGTAGGGTGTTTGCCTTGCATGCAGCCAACCTAGGTTGGATCCCCAGCATTCCATATGGTTCCCTGAACACCACCAGGAGTAATTCTGGATGCAGGAGATCAAATCTGTACCAGGTGCATGCCAAGCAAACCCCCTACTCACTGTACTATCACTCTCACAGCACCTTTTCTTGAAAACCAATAAAAATCAGAAGCCAGAGAGACAGTATCAAGCACAGAGATCTGGAGTAAGCCCTGAGCACTACTGGGTGTGGCCAAGAAAACGAAATATGAAATAAAACAAAAGATAGGGCGTAGAGACGGCACAGGTTAAGACATTTGCTTTGCTTGTGGCTGACCCCAATCCGATCGCACAGCTCCCCAATCTCCACTGGTGTGGTTCCAGCCCACACCCCCAATAAATTAAGAAGCACCAAGAACTATCTCCTAAGAACAAGAGATAGTTGCCCACAGAAATCTATTTTATTCAAAGCATAAAGGAGCAGTTACCATATGTTGGGTGCTATTCAAACACAGTAATACTGCCAAGAACCAGACCAAACTGCTCAGGTTTCCTGATTTTTGTTGTTGTTGGTAGCATTCAAGGATCACTCCTGGCAGGGCTTGGGAAATCATATAGCGTGCTGGGGACCCAACCAGCACATACTGCTCAAGTGAGCATTGCCTGAGAAGCACAAAAGAAGGGAGGGAGGGGAGGGAGGGAGGGAGGAAGGAAGGAAGGAAGGAAGGAAGGAAGGAAGGAAGGAAGGAAGGAAGAAGGAAGGAAGGAAGGAAGGAAGGAAGGAGGGAGGGAGGGAGGGAGGAAGGAAGGAAGGAGTGAAAAGAGTCTCTGGAGGCTGGAGCAACACCACAGCAGGTAGGGTGCTGTGGGTGCTGGGTGCTTTTGTTCCATGCACTGGACCCAGGTTCAATCCGTAGCACCCCATATGATCTCCCTAGCACCTCCAGGAATTAATTCTTGAGTGCATAGCCAGGAGTAAGGCCTGAGCACTGCCAGATGTAGCCTCAAAACCAAAAAAATTAAGTTAATTTTAAAAATCTAAAAAGTGAGGGGCCGGAGCGATAGTCCTGCGGGTAGGGCAGACCTACTATCGGGCCGGCCTGTGCCAGCCCGGGATCGATCCCGGCATCCCATATGGTCCCCCGAGCACTGCCAAGAGTCATTCCTGAGTGCAGAGCCAGGAAAAAAACCCTGAGCATTGCCGGGGTGTGACCCAAAAAAGAAAAAAAAAAAGTGAAAGGTCCCTGAGGGAAACATTTGAACCAAGTCGTGACCCACAGGAGTGGGCTATGCCGTGAGGAGACAGCAGTCGGGGCAGCCTAGCAAAGGCCCAGTCAGCAAACCAGGGGGCAAGCTGGAGGGGGCAGAGGCGAGCCGCTGAGATTTTGACTTCTGTCTACCAGGGGGCAGCCCTGGTAGATTCTGAGTCGGGGGCCAGGCTGAGGGGCTGCCAGCGGGTACGAGGAGAGAAGATGAGCAAGAACGCGGCTGCTGCCTCCAACCCGGGCAGACACACAGAAGCTTCTTTGTGGGCAGGCTAGGAAGAAGCTTGATGGCACAGCACCGGCCTTGCACGTCCGGCCCCTGGGTTGGATCCCCGGAGCCACAAACATAAATGCATGCAACTTCTCTCTGGGGAAAACTCTTCTGGGAAAAAAAATAAGACATCCTCCGTGCATTTGAAAGCCAAACCACAGAAACAGGTGTTCTTGGCCTTGAACATGCCCAGGTATCATAAAACTAAAAGAACTACACAGACAGATAATGTATTCCTTTATTTCTACCAGGCTTTTTTTTTTTTTAATATTCAACAAGTTGTTTTTTTTTTAATTTGTTTTTTACTTTTCGGGTCACACCCGGCAATGCTCAAGGGCTTCTCCTGGCTCTGCACTCAGGGATTACTTCCGACGGTGCTCGGGGACCATATGGGATGCCGGGATCGAACCCAGGCCATCATGGGCCAGCTGCGTGCAAAGGCAAACACCCTACCTGCTGGGCTATGGCTCAGGCCCATCTACCACGCATTTCGGTCTTGTGACTACTGATTGACAGAGAAATGATTCTACATTTTTGTGTATCAAACTAGTATGTTGCCATCATCTCGGTGTTTGTTAGAAATTCAGCTTCTGGGGGCCGGAGCAATAGCCCAGCGGGTAGGGTGTTTGCCTTGCACGCGGCCGGCCTGGGTTTGATCCCCAGCATCCCATATAGTCCCCGAGCACTGCCAGAGGTAATTCCTGAGTGCAGAGCCAGGAGTAACCCCTGAGCATCGCCGGGTGTGACCCAAAAAAGCAAAAAAAAAAAAAAAAAAAAAGAAAGAAAGAAAGAAAGAAATTCAGCTTCTGGGGGCCGGAGCAATAGCCCAGCAGGTAGGGCGTTTTTCCTTGCACGCGGCCGGCCCTTGCTGGCCCGGTTTGATCCCCGGCATCCCATATGGTCCACCGAGCACCGCCGGGAGTAATTCCTGAGTGCAGAGCCAGGAGAAACCCCTGAGCATTGCCAGGTGTAACCCAAAAAAGCGAAAAAAAAAAGGAAATTTAGCTTCTCTTGGCCCTCGTGATAGTACAGTGGGTATGGTGCTGACCTTACAACCCACGTCTGATCCCTGGCATCCCTTTGCCCTTGAGCACTGCCTGGCATGATTCCTAAATGCAGAGCCAGGGGTAAGTCCTGTAAACTCACTGGGCATGCCACCCTTTCACCTCCAAAGATATAGATGGATGGATGGATGGACGGATGGATGGATATTCCTGAGTCTATCTATATAGATAGACTATAGATAGTCTCTCTCTCTCTCTCTCTCTCTCTCTCTCTCTCTCTCTCTCTCTGGTTGGCAATACAGATACAGAAATCCCTTTACCTACTTTCAACACTCGGTTCCTGTCCAAAATCATTCCCAACTGTCATTGTCGCCTAGTCCCTTTTCTATCCTCACTGCCCTTCGCCTCCTCCTGCCCAAAGACTTTTGCTGTGTATTTTTGGGCCCCCAAGCTACATTCCCAGAAGTGGTTTTCCTGGGTCAAATGGGAAATCAATTTCTAGTTTTTTTTTTTTTTTTTTTTGCTTTTTGGGTCACACCTGGCAATGCTCAGGGGTTACTCCTGGCTCTGCACTCAGGAATTACTCCCTGGCGGTGCTCGGGGACCATATGGGATGCGGGGATCGAACCCTGGCTGGCATGAGCCGGCCAGTGCAAGGCGAAACGCCCTACCGGCTGGGCTATCACTCCGCCCAATTTCTAGTTTTTTTTGAGGACTGTCCAGGTCATTTTACAAAAGGGCTGGACCAGAGCCGGAGCAATAGCACAGCGTTTGCCTTGCAAACACAATAGCACACAATAGCACACAGCAATAGCACACAGTTTGCCTTGCAGGCAGCTGACCCAGGGGTCGATCCCCTGCATCCCATATGGTCCCCCCAGCACCTGGACTAACTCCTGAGTGCAGAGCCAGGAGTAACTGAACATTGTTGGTGTGGCCCAAAAAGAAGAAAAGAAGTCTGGATCAGTCGGGATAGCCACCAACGAACGATGAAGGACTGCTGCTTTCTCCAGCTCTGGCTGCTCTTGCTCTCGGCAGTATGAGACCATATCTCGTGATTTACATCTCCCCTGATGCTGTAGCGCGTGTTTTCATGTGCGATTTGGCAGCTGAATTTCTCCGTTGAGGAAGTTTGTGTTCCTTTCCCCCATTTTCCCCACTTTTTTCTTGTAAAGTTCTACCAGTGTCTTATATAACCTCGACATTACCCCTTTATTAGATGGGTACTGATTAAACAATTTCACTGTTTTTGTATCTTAGACACCTTTTGAGGTGCAGAAACCTCTTAGTTTCGGGTAGTCCTAGGCTCGCTTGGTGGGGGTGTTTGGCTTGACTAGCAGCCAGCAGGCGGGGCACTCGGAGATGCCTCCTCAGAGGGGCCAAAATATTTTCTCTGCTCCCAGAGGTCCGAGGGCAGCTCTGGGTACTGCTGCCAGCAGAGCCCGGGTCTGCCCTGGGCTGGGGATCCGCTGGAGCTAAGGGCGGCGCGGGCGGGACCGGCCCGATGGCAGCGGCCGCTGCCCCTTGTCTTTTGGGACATCAGGCTGGTGGGGAGTTTAGGTGACCACAGCTTGGAGAGCTGCGGCTGGACATTCAGAAGCAGGGGCAGCGGGGTCTGCGTATGGGACGGGTGTAAAGGGCGGGACGTGCGCAGTGCGGTATGTGCGACTTGAGTATGAGGCGGGCCTGCAAGGAGGGCCGATGGGAGGGCACGGGATGGGAATAAGAACGGGACCTGGGGGCGGGGCGTGTGGGCGGGGCGTACTTGGCAGATGTGCGGCGGCGCGTATAAGGCGGGTTTGGGGGCGGGGCATATATGGCGGGCGTGTGGGG
>JAJIBD010011385.1:0-51907 GCA_021461705.1 Cryptotis parvus
GCATGAGCTTCAACCCTTTCAGCTATCCTTCTGTTCTCTGTACTCACAAACACAAGTTACTATAACTAGACTTGAAGCCAGAGACTGTTAGTAATCTCTTTTATTTTTCCCAACAAAGGTAGCACAGAACCTGGAATGTCTTGCATGCTGAATACACAGGGGTTAGATGCATGAATCGTCCTTTGCTCCTCCATGCAGAAGTGCTGTGCTCATTTATGTTCAGCGCATGGTCATTATGGGCCATGATGGAATTCAACCCAAGTAAGAACTAAAAGATCATTTTCTTTTTTTTTTTAAGTATTTTATTATACCACCATGAGATATACAAATAAAAGATATACAATTAAAAAGTTCATGTTTGGGTTTTGGTCATACAGTGTTTCAGCACCCGTCCCTCCACCAGTGCCCATCTCCATACAAATAAAAAGATATACAATTAAAAAAGTTCATGTTTGGGTTTTTGGTCATACAGTGTTTCAGCACCCGTCCCTCCACCAGTGCCCATCTCCCACCAACAACATCCCCGGTTCCCTCCCTTCCCCAGCCCTGCTCCATGGCAGATTCTTTATTTCTTTGCCTTTCTCTCTCTTTCTCTTTTCCTTCCCTTCCAGACTATGGATTACAGAACATACATTAAAAGGTTGTCATGTGAATCCTTTTGCCTCTATTTAATGCTCAGTTCTAGGTTGGCATTAGTACCCTCGACTATTATTAGCACCCTGTTCCATTTTCTGTCTTTCCTAAACTCTGACTCCCACACGTTTGTGATAATTTCCACCTTTGACAAGACCTCCCGATATATGCTTCACTTGACCTTGGATATTGGTATCATAATATGTACATATATATTTATGCCATGCAAATAAATGCAGTCATTCTGTATCTGTCTCTCTCCTTCTGGCTAATTTTGCTCAACATAATCTTCTCCATGTCCATCCATTTATAGGCAAATTTTATAACTTCATTTTTCCTAACAGCTGCATAGTATTCCCATTGTGTAGATGTACCAAAGCTTTTTATCCAGTCATCGATTTTCGGGCACTCTGGTTGCTTCCAGATTCTGGCTATTGTGAATAATGCTGCTATGAACATAAAAGTAGGGGATGGTGTTTCCGCCTGCATATTTTTGGTTTCCCAGAGTAGATTCCCAGGAGTGGTATGGCTGGGTCAAATGGGAGTTCAATTTCTAGTCTTTGGAGGAAAGTCCATATTGTTTTCCAGAAAGGCTGTACCAGCCGGCATTCCCACCAACAATGGATGAGTGTCCCCTTTTCCCCACATCCACGCCAGCACTTGTTGTTCTTGCCCTTTTGAATATGTGCCAGTCTCTGTGGTGTAAAGTGGTATCTCATTGTTGTTTTGATTTTGCATCTCTCTGATGATTAGTGATGATGAGCATTTTTTCATATGTTTTTTTGGCCATTCGAATTTCTTCCTTGCTGAAGTTTCTGTTCATTTCTTCTCCCCATTTTTTGATGGGGTTGTTTGTTTTCTTCTTGTAAAGTTCTACCAGTGCCTGATATATCCTGGATATTAACCCCTTATCAGATGGGTATTGGGTGAATATTCTTCCCATTCTGTGGACTGCTTTTGTAAAAGATCATTTTCATATCACAAAAATAAAGCAAACTGTGTTTTCTATTTTCTCCTCCATGCCAGGGAATCCCTGGCATCTAGGGAAAGGAGGTTAGGTCTAACCATGAGAAGACCAAGAACCCTAAGAGAGAGAGGTTGGTTGTGACCAAACCTTTCAAGCCACTGTTCCAACACAAAGACTCTACTGTGGGGAAACACAATATAAGGGGTGTGTCTTGTGCTATGAGAATGTGATACACAAGAATCCAAAGTAATAAAATAGATAAATCTGGGAGTGTTTATTAACTGTATAAGAGAACTCACTGGGGTTCCTCCAAACAATGAACTCCCACAGTCCACTTAAACTTGATTTTATTTTCAGAAGTTTGATATTACACACCAGTTTTCAGGAGAAACATAAATAGGCCTCTGGGGAGCCCTGAGTCTCAGAATGTCTGGCCAGCAGCTTACTGACCAGGCCTCAAGACGAGCAGGGCTTGAGCTACTGTGTATGCTGGAGGAGCACTTGGTACGGGTCCCTCTGCGCCTGCTTGCTGAAACCTGCTGTTTCAATTAGAAGTGATAGGAAGAACCAGATGAAGTATATCTCTTCTTATCTCTTCTTGAATGGGCCAACTGATTGCTCAACACACTTTTCTGCAAGGCAAAACACAGGATTTGTATCAGCTACTCCTTTGTTTATTTTTTCATTCATGAGTATTTCCTACAGGCTTTGCACATGCCTGGCACAGTAGTTGTTTCTTTTCTCTAGGAACTCAGTTGGAGACAAGGTCTTGGTATCACTGATTCTAGAGAGTACAGAATTTTATCCCATAATAGCTCTCAAGTCATAATGCATTTTACTGAAGAACATACATGCTCATTCAATTGACTGAGTTTTCTTTAGTGTCCTGTAAAAATGATTTTGTATCTTGTGATCATCAGTGTCTTATAGGAAATATGGTATGTAAATTTGCTAATGGTTTAATGCCTTTGAAAGTCCAGTGGGCCTAGAAGCGGGAAACACCGGGAATTCGTCAGATGGAGCTGGGGTCACCTCTCCCCCTCTCCATTTTGTCTGAGCCCTGTAGCCCCACATAGGAGCTTCCCTGGGGCGACCAGCCATAGCATGCAGAGCCTCACACGCATCTGGCGGAACTGGAACTCGGTTCTCCCCTAGCCCAGCTGACCATGAGGCCCCCAGGAAGACAGATGGGTTTTGGGAGTGGGCCCATCAACTCTGGGGGTCCTGGAAGCAGTCTATGAGACTCACTCACATTAGCCACCATTTTCGCTGTCCGGACTCTGACCATGAGGCCCCTAAATCGCACAGCTACAAGCTGCCGCGTTGTCCATCAAACTAGTGGAAACAGTTATGTCCTTTAATGTACTGCATTCACCGATATGTGTAGGAAATGTAGGCGGGAGGGAGAGATAGAGAGGAGAGAAAAGATATACAGAACCCGCCAAGTAGTTGGGGGTGTGGGAGAGGGGAGAGAGGTGGGGACATTGGTGATAGGAGATGGGTTGGGTGGAGGGATGGGTGTTGAAACACTGTAGAACCAAAACTTGAGCATGAGCATCTTGCAATTGTAATGTCTAAAAAGTGGTGTAATAAAATTTAAAACATTTTAAAAAAAGTCCAGTGGGATTTGGTGTTTGAAGGACAAATTTGGGGGCCTTGTATAAAAATACTTTAAGGGTTTTTATTTTCAGAGAATGTATGACATATCATTTGAAATCATGTTTGTTTTCCATGGCTATCTAGGTAAGCTAGATTAAAAGGGCCATACTCTTCTCTGTTCTGCTTTTTTTTGGTTATTTTGTTTGGTGGCCACACCCAGCAGTGCTCGGGCTTACACCTGGATCTAAGCTCAGTGCTAACTCCTTGCAGGGTCTAAGGGACTATGTAGGGAGTTAGCCCAAGTTAGCATCATGCACGGTGAGCACTTTTCCCACTGTACCATCTTCCTCCATTCTGGAAGCAGGAAATGATAGTGGTCAAGCCTGAGTTTCCTTCCATTAGGCCGTGAACAAACCAAAGGAGCAAAATAGCAGGAACAGACCTGGACAGGGACAAGGAGAGAGTAAACTGCTGCTGCCTTTCCGACTCTTTTGTCAAGTCCATGGTTAGCTGCATCTTCCAGAACCTGGAGCTGTACCTGGATTAAAACGAACAAATAGAAACAGTAACTTTGTGTGTGTGAAGATTAATTAGTAATATAATAATTTATTCAAATGAATAAGTTTCAAATTCAAATTCTTTCTATTTCAATTTAAAAAAGACCAAAATTTAATACCAAAAAAAAATTTTAAATACGACTGCTAATTTTTTTAAATATTACTACTGTTGGAGGACATGTTTAGCTAATCTGGGAGTTTTGTTGTTTTGCTCACTCCCAGCTTAATCTACTTAAGTCAAGGTTCATTCTAATGAGATTTCTCTTCTATGTAAACACTGCTAGAGGGTGTGGCAGTTACAGAAGTCACCTTGATAGAATAACTTCTGACTTATACATCTACTAAGACTTCTATGTTTTCTAGATTGGGCACAGCTCCTCTTTATACCCACTGCACCCAACGTGGGACAGTTAGAATTTACCAGGAGACTACCACCCTGGCTACGCTGAGACTAAAGGTAGACTATAGGAAGGATCATACTAGTTTGCTCTAAGCAGGCGAGTATGACCCTTTCAGTACATGAGAACAAGATACTCAGAATCACCCTGGTTCAGATAATAATAAGGACCTTGTGGGTACCATCTTAGATTACATGAAGCTCATGAAGTTAAGATGTATTACTTTATATCAGCCCCCCTCTCTCCAGTGTTTTACATAAGAGATAATCTCGGGATTAGTCCTTGGTGTAACCTTTGTTTATACCTACAATAGGGTGTGGCACTACACTCTGTTTAGGGTTCTTTGTTGGCATGACAACCTCCCGATTGGGTTACTTTGGTGTATATAAGGGGCTGACTTGAGGCCCCTTCACCTTTGGCCTTTTGGTTCCCTCAGCCTTCAGCTTTTTGGCTCCTGCGACCTTTTTGGCTTTTTGGCTTTTGGCCTTCTTCTTCCCTGTGGGATCTCGCCTTGTGAGCGTTTTATTCCCCTTGGAAGTTTTTACACGTGGTTGTCGCCATCTTGGCCTACACGTGGCTGGGGTTCTAGCCTGGAATCCTAAGCATCGGGTTTTTCCTTTTGCTGATTTGTATGCCTGAACATGTGATAAGTAAAGCCTTTTAAAACCGCATCGGATTCCTGAGTGTTCATCCATTCCTCGCCGGCTTGGAGGTAGAAGGGAACTCACTTCCCGTCACTGTCGGGGACCCGGCGGGAGGCGCCTGACAACTACTAATCTTGAACTCATGGAAAAAAATTTTATAGTATGTTAGTAATAATATGTTTTAGGGGATATCTTTTCCTTCCTTCTTCCTTCCTTCCTTCCTTCCTTCCTTCCTTCCTTCCTTCCTTCCTTCCTTCCTTCCTTCCTTTCTTCCTTCCTTCCTTCCTTCCTTCCTTCCTTCCTTCCTTCCTTCCTCCCTTCCTCCCTCCCTTCCTTCCTTCCTTCCCTTCCCTCCCTCCCTTCCTTCCTTCCTTCCTTCCTTCCTCCCTCCCTCCCTCCCTCCCTCCCTCCCTTCCTTCCTTCCTTCCTTCGTTCCTTCCTTCCTTCCTTCCTTCCTTCTTCCTCTATTCCTCACACACAAAAGCAAATGGTTATGCCTCAATAATATAAATGGCTGTGTTCCCATAGCATGCCAAGAAAGCTAGTTTCTGACTTTGGAGAGATCAAAGGAAATAAGAAAATACACAACTGTTAGAGGAGAGAGAGAACAGAGAGAGAGAGAGAGAGAGAGAGAGAGAGAGAGAGAGAGAGTGTCCAGGAACAAAGCTAAGCTCTTAGGAGCATATGTGGATACCTGCAATACACCACACATACATAGAAATACTCTGGGTTGCAGTTCCACAATTAATATGTAAAGAACATTATGCTGCTGAATCTTCCCAGGTAGACTGGAATCTTCCCAGAACACTGGGGCCTTCTCGTAATCTGTGGTGTGCAGATTCTCCTTTCTGCCTTACGCACAGTAGCCTGCAGCCACCCCAACACCCTCTAACATAGAAATGTCCCAGCTCCACAACTGAAACCGCATGAAACTGCCAAGCCACCAAATTGTTCCAGATCTAGCGCTCTTGGACCACATGGCTGTGTGCAACACCTCCAGTAGCACTGTCAGTCCAGTAGAATCACAGCAAATCTATTGGGAAAGTTGCAAAAAGGGACAACCAAGCTCAGTGAGCCTAAACAATAACACAGAAGGCTCAACTAGCAACTAACCGGCACAGCTGGTCCTTAACTTTAGTCACATCATTGTGAGATATAACAATTATCACCAATTAATTTTTATTGATCTATCACTATCACTATCTTCCCGTTAATCATCTATTTGCTAGAGCGGGCACCAGTAATATCTCCATATGTCCTGTCTCATGCTAGTAGAACCCAAAGGCATCCGCTTGGTCCAGGAACACAGAGAGCCTCAAACCATTATATTAGGTCATGGGAATGACCTAATATAATGTTACTGGTATTTGGCATATCAAATACGACACAAGCAGCTTGCCAGGCTTGCCATGAGGAGGGCATACTGTTGTAGTTACCTCTAAATAAAGCATTTATTGATCTAAGTTCTAATAATTCCATTTGCCTTTGTATTGTAACAAACAATATAAAATATATTTGTGCCTATGAAGGGGCAGGCCAGGGTAATAGGGTAGGAAACTGGGGACATTGGTGGAGCGAAAGTCACATTAGTGGTGGGACTGGTGTTGGAACATTTAATGCCTGAAACAACTCTATTATGAACAACTTGGAAAGTCATGGTATTATAATAATAGAAAAAGAAAGAATCTGGGCTGGAGAAATAGTACAGTAGGTAGGGGCTTGCCTTGCATGTATACAACCTGCACCCCAAATAGTCCCCGAAGTAGAGACAAAAAATAAGCCCTGAGAACAACCAAGTGTGGCACACAAAAAAAACACATCAAAAAAGAAATAATTAAAATCATCAATTCAATTATCATTAATACTGCACATAAGAGTTGTGAGGGAGGGGCTGAGGAGGTAGTACGGAGTACAGTGCTTGCCTTGTCTTGCACCTAACTGACCCAGGTTCTATTCTCCCGCACCCCATATGGCCCTAAGAGTCTGCTGGGAGTGATCCCTTAGCACAGAACCAGGAGAAAGCCTGAGCACAGCCAGTTGTGGCCCCAAAACAAAACACAAATCACCAAAACCATAATTTACTTATTAATATATGCACACTACTAAGGCCCTGCAGTGCCAGAAGTTTACATGGACTACCCTTCAGGGGTGCGATATTCCCAGGACCAAGTGTTGCTAGAGATTGATGGGATCACCTGCATACAAGGCATGCCTTAAATACTGTATATACTTCTGGGTACTCTCAGTTCTGGGATTTAGTGCAGTCTTGTGAGACCTAACCTAAGGCCCTCGCTAAGTGATGCCAAACTCCTGATGCTCAACTATTGTGTGATAGTAAATGTGTGTTTGAAAAATCAACTATTGTGTAATAGTAAATGTGTGTTTGAAAAAAAAAACAAACAAGCAAACAGAAAAAAAAAAACCCTTGCCCATGGAGAATGTAAAACACTTGGTTGTATAATTACGCTTTTCTTAACATAGAGCTTCATTGTGAGTGCGGTTACTTTTTCACCTAAGGAAATAAATAGGAGGGGGTTTGAGGAGCCACCGCTGAGTTGCTTTTCTGGCCTTTTGCTTATATGTCACATTATTGCATTCTTTAAAATCATGAACGAAAGAGTTGACTGCAACAAATGAGTGCTAAACAAGTTCAATTTCTCTGGGAAGAACCGGAAGCCTTTAAGAGCTGTCCTCCTGGGGAGAACCTGACCCACGGCATAGACACAATAGCATCAAGTAGCAAGAGCAAGGATCTAGGTTGCTCTTTTCTGGGCTTCTGACCTTTGTTTCTGGGCCCAACTAGTTACAGGGGCTACCTCAGGTGACCCGTGAATGGATGTGACCTAGACAGGTCTGTCAGCCTGAGAGCAACCTGTTGTATCGAGTCTGCCAAAAAGGGGAAGAGGAGATAAAAGACGCTCTTTTGTCTTCTGTGGTTTGGGCGGTACCTACACTGTACCATTTCCAGCTCAGATCTGGTGGTAACAAAGTTAATGCAAGCTGGTCACTCTTACTACAGTGGTGATGGAGGGGGTTTCCAAAGGCAACTCCATGGAGGCACAGGTCTTTCCCCATCAAGTCCGATAGAGAGCAACTCTTACAGGTCTATTCTTAGTGCTGCTCAAGCTAGTCATAACAATTCACCTATCAAACAAAATCTTTTTAAAAAAAACAAGATGAAAATAGCTTATTATAACTCAGGTCTTGTCTGAAGCTATAAATGTACTAACATTGAGAATATTCCCAGACCACTGATACTTTAGTGCTTCCAATTTAAGAGGCAATTTCAAATAGCAAACTCCTATTCATCACTCAAGATTTAGTTGTTTCATCCTTTGTGATGCTGACCTTGACTAGGTTCTCTCGCACAATTACAAAATGCCAGAATTATTTGTATGCCTTGTTATCTCTGCTAGATGTGATACACTTGAGGTCAAGAACCATGGTTAGTTACTTCCCTTGTTTGTCGTCCATTAAAGGCTGGTCTGTGACCCAAGAAATACTACATATTCAATACATGTTAGGCAAGTGAATAGACGTATTATCACTTCTATCTCCTGTCTTCCCGTTGTTCATTGATTTGCTCGAATGGGCACCAGTAACAACTCCATACATCCTGTCACATGCTAGTGTAGCCCAAAGGGCATCTGCTTGCTCCAGGAACACGAAGAGCCTCAAACCATTTGTTCAGGTCATGGGAATGAGGTCTATAATTATAACTGGTTTTTGGTATATCAAGTACAACTCCGGGGAAGAGGTATTATATACTTGCCAAATGCTGTTGGTTCAGTATTCATATCTAAAAGTACTTCTCGTTTGAAAGTATTAATAATTAGTTTAATTAAAAATATGTGCTTACTTACTTTGCCTGTGTAAAGTCCTGGGTTCAATCCCTAGTATTACTGAAAAAGAAAAAAAAAGGGGTGTCGGGAACGCTGCGGGGTCCCCCGACAGTGTCAGGACAGAGGTTGTCTTCTACCTCTGAGGACGCGCGCGAGAACAGATGAAAACTCACGAATCTGGTGCAGTTCCAAAAAATGGCTTTTAATAGTACAAAGGCTCTTCCACAGCAATCCAATATAATGAACAAACTCTAGCTCTGGTCCGAACTTAGACCATACAAAAGAGCCTAAGTCTCCTACCAAAGAGAGAGAGGATCTCACCCGAGCTGAGTCCTACCCAGAAGAAGGAGCAAAAGGCCAAAGAGCAAAAGGCCAAAAGCCGCAGGGAGCCAAAAAAGCTGAAGGCTGAGGAACCAAAAGGCAAAAGGTGAAGAGGCCTCAAGTCAGCTCTTTATATACACCAAAGTAACTCCAATCGGGAGGTTGTCATGTCAACAAAGAACCCTAAACAGAGTGTAGTGCCACACCTTATTGCAGGTATAAACAAAGGTTATGCCAAGGACTAAGGAGATTATCTCTTATGTAAAACACTGGAGAGAGAGGGCTGATATAAAGTAATTCATCTTAACTTCATGAGCTTCATGTAATCTAGATGGTACCCACAAGGTCCTTCTTATTATTATCTGCAACAGGGTGATTCTGAGTATCTTGTTCTCGTGTACTGAAAGGGTCACTCTCGCCTGCTTAGAGCAAACTAGTATGATCCTTCCTATAATCTTCCTATAGTCTCAACGTAGCCAGGGTGGTAGTCTCCTGGTAAATTCTAACTGTCCCATGTTGGGTGCAGTGGGTATAAAGAGGAGCTGTGCCCAATCTAGAAAACATAGAAGTCTTAGTAGATGTATAAGTCAGAAGTTATTCAATCAAGGTGACTTCTGTAACTGCCACACCCTCTAGCAGTGTTTACATAGAAGAGAGGTCTCATTAGAATGAACCTTGACTTAAATAAGATTAAGCTGGGTGTGGACAAAACAACAAAGCTCCCAGATTAGCTAAATCTGTCCTCCAACAAAGGGGGAAAATGTTTGTTGTCAAAAACAGGGTTGGAAAGATCTTGGATTTGATCTTGGGTTTGATTCCTAGCAGTGCATGGGCCCCTAAATACCAATAGGAGTGACCCCTAAGGACAGCCCGAATTAACCTTGATCATCACCATATTGGTCCTCAAACCTATATATATACATATATATACTATATGATAGCTATATAATATACATACCCAAATCTATATATTATATATCACGATCACGATCACGATCACGATCTTCCCGTTAATCATCTATTTGCTAGAGCGGGCACCAGTAATATCTCAATATGTCCTGTCACATGCTGTACAGCCAAGGGCATCGGCTTGGTACAGGAACATAAAGAGCCTCAAACCATTATATTAGGTCATGAGAATGATCTAATATAATTGTTACTGGCATTTGGCATATCAAATACAACACGAGCAGCTTGCTAGGCTTGCCGTGCAGGGAGGCATACTCTATAAACACCTCCAAATAAAGCCTTTATTGATGAACCGCGGCGCCCGAGCCAGGTTGTGATGGGCTGGTCGGCTGGGTGGAGTTCTGACGAGAGGGAAGTCCAATGTGGAAAATGGCGGCGCCCATGGAGTGGGTGGGGTCGTCTGGCTTGTTGTGAGGTTCTGCGGGGTGGTGGGCCAAGGCTGGAACCCACCATGCCTCCCGACTGCCTCATGAACGGCTGGGCACAGGGAGAGCAAGGAACCGCTCTGCCCCCATGTCTGAGAGTCTCTGGACCAGCATACCTGGGCCGGATTGAGGAAGAAACTGCTCCAGGGTGGGTGTCGATGATCCGGGCTGTGATGGGCTGGTCGGCTGGGTGGAGTTCTGATGAGAGGGAAGTCCAATGTGGAAAATGGCGGCGCCCATGGAGTGGGTGGGGGGTCGTCTGGCTTGTTGTGAGGTTCTGCCGGGGTGGTGGGCCAAGGCTGGAACCCACCATGCCTCCCGACTGCCTCATGAACGGCTGGGCACAGGGAGAGCAAGGAACCGCTCTGCCCCATGTCTGAGAGTCTCTGGACCAGCATACCTGGGCCGGATTGAGGAAGAAACTGCTCCAGGGTGGGTGGGTGTCGATGATCCGGGCTGTGATGGGCTGGTCGGCTGGGTGGAGTTCTGATGAGAGGGAAGTCCAATGTGGAAAATGGCGGCGCCCATGGAGTGGGGTGGGGTCGTCTGGCTTGTTGTGAGGTTCTGCCGGGGTGGTGGGCCAAGGCTGGAACCCACCGTAATAAGTGGAACTTATTAACGTTAGTATCAGATATTATATATACTATATGATATATATGCTATATCTATTTGTTTTCAAACTTATATATGTAATAAATTACATAATATATACTACTATATTAATTTATATTTATATATAGCCAAACATATTTGAAATTTCTGTTTATATATAGCCAACTATCAAATCATAAGTTAGGATGATTGTTAGTTATGAGTAACATAGCTTAATAGAAATAAATTTATAAATGTATTTATAAAATAAATACATTTATAACAAAGAAATATAAAATAACAAGACAACTTAAAGACTAGTCAGCTTATTAACATTAAATAGGTCTGGGTGTCAGGTGGGCCCAGAGTCAAGTGAGTTCTGAGACTCGAGTGAGTTTAGTGGTGTCCTCATGGATCCAAGGACTTTTTACTCGATCCTCTTCATGTGCCAGCAATGGCTTCCTCCTGAACTCCAGAGGGTTGACATCATACAAAGAGAAAAGTCATTCTCTTTCCCACTCCTTTTTTCCCCCTGAATGATGCTCAAGGCTTCTGACTCCATGCTCAGGGGTCACATCTGAGAGGATCCAGGACCCTACATGGTGCTCAATATCAAACTCTAGTTCCTGCAAGCAAGGCAAGAGCCCTACTCACTGTCCAATTAGTCCACTCAAGCCCTTCCACTGTAATTTTATCAAGAAACCACTTTCCAGAGGCTCTTGCTTACTCCTAGAGATTTCTCCTTGAGTTCCATTGATAAGGACTGAATCACAGTCTGCCACTGATAAGGAATTGAGACTATCTCATTGACTAAAGTCAATCCTGAAGCAATGCCTATGGTTAGGGTCAGGGATTTCCTTTTCCTGAACATTTGCAAGAGAAAACATCTATTCAAAATGTGTTGCAACAGAGGTTAAGTAAGATAGAAAGAGACCAGTCTGCTAACAATAGTTGGAAATGGTATCTCTAGACTAGAGCTGAGTATTGAAAGTAAGTAAAGGTATATATGTGATAACCTTTCAGGGTATGCACTACAAACCACAATATGCAAAAGAACAGAGACAGAGAGAAACAGAGAGAGAGAGAGAGAGAGAGAGAGAGAGAGAGAGAGAGAGAGAGAGAGAGAGAGAGAGAAGAAAATTGTGTGTCTTAGAGGCAGGCAGGGGCGGGGGAGGGAATCTGGGGACATTTGTGGTGGGAAATGTGCACTGATGGGAGGGATGGGTGCTACAACACTGTTTGACGGAAACCCAATCATAAATGGCTTTGTAATTTCTATCTCACAGTGATATAATAAAATTTTTTTGAAAAAAGAGATCTGTTTGCAAGAGTCTAGAAAATGGGGAGAGGGCTGTTGGTTAAGGGACCAATAGTCACACAAAGTATACAAATAAAATATGGCACATCAGGAATATAAAAATCTATGGAACCATTGCAATCACGGAACTAGAGGGACAATGAAAATTACAATTTCAAGATTAAATTCCTTCTGAAGGAAATGAGACCTTCTATGTATAGTTGAATCTTTCATTGTTCATGATCTTTCATTGTTCATTTATCTGTATTGATAAATGTCAGATTTGGGCTAGAAAGTTGGTGCAAAGGTTTAGGCATTTACTTATATGAAACTGAGCCTGGCTTGGTCTCCAACTTTACACATGGTTCCATGAACGCAGTGCCAAGAGTAGCCCCCGCCCCCAACACACTGGATATGACCAAACCTTCCCTGTCAGATATCGGTTTAGCTATACCCCAGATCTGGTAGAAGAATGAAGCACATGCACTTAGGAGTTGATGTGTGTGTGTGTGTGTGTGTGTGTGTGTGTGTGGTTGTGAATGTAAATGACAGGGGAGGGTTTACTAGCGACCATCGTGTTTGACAGTCTATATTTCTTTTAATGTTTTTTTTTAATTTTTTTAATTTTTAAAATTACAAAGATATACAATTAAAAAGTTCATATTTGGGTTTTTGGTCAAACAGTGTTGCAGCACCCATCCCGCCACCAGTGCCCATCTCCCACCACCAACGTCCCGGTTCCCTCTCCCTCCCCCAGCCCTGCTCCATGGCAGGTTCTTGATTTCTTTCCATTTCTCTCTCTTTCTCTTTTTCCTTCCCCTCGAGACTATGAATTACAGAACATACATTAAAGGGTTGTCATGTGTATCTTTTTGTAATGTTTAAGTTAATGAAGACTAACTTCTCTGGAAGTTAGTCTTCCTTTGCTAAGACTGAAGAACCAAACACTAAAGAGAACCTGTTAGATGGTCAAATCACATTGTAAACACAAAAGTCAATACTTGAATGTATGGACTCATTCCCAGGAACAAACCAATTTGAAATAGTGGATGGATCTCTATGAACATTTTGCACATGAGTTTAGAAATTAAATTCTCTTCTTTTAAAAAAAAACTCTTTTTTTCTTAGGTAGAAAATCTCCTTAATAGAAATTCAAAAATTTCACCGCATTTTTCTATTTGCAGGAGAGAGACATCATCCTCAGTACAGGATGTTGATGAAACTAACTAGCATGTAAGAAATCTATTGGCAGAAATCTTCCCGGAGCCACCTTGACACCAAGAATCAGTCAAACCTTCCTGGAACCCAAGAGCTTTCCTGTGTCCCAAATACCGCCTCCAGGGAAAAACTCAGAGCATAAAATTTTTTTTGAGGTCAACCATCCATTTTGCCACTGGCTAAATGTACCTACTTAGGTAATTCCTCATGCTCTGAACTTAATGGGACAACTCTGAGAAATGAGTATATTTGTTTGACAGCACTTCAATAAAGGAATTTTGAATGTGATTTGAGTGACTCTGAGTCATTAGAAAAGATGTAGAGTGAGTCTCATGGCTATGTATAGCAATTCCCTGGGAAGACTCTTTGGTTACTATAAAAATAGATGATTAAGTTCATTGGAGGTTCAGAACATGGCATCTATCTTTGATCCACTTATCCAGTGTACATTGGAAAATGTGACATGGCATTATTAATGAAATAGGTCCTCTTCTCCACAAAATTATAGACTTGACTCATAGATGGAAACTAAGGGGTAGGGCATGCTTAAAGCAACAAGGGGTTTTAAAAGGAATGGTCTCTATTCTTTCCCGTGTAAATAACCCGACAACATTCCTATGATTAAAATTATTTTTCTTTTTCTAAGCATTTCATAGTAAAATTGGCATTCTAGGGTGTGCCTTTTAAAATAAATTCCCAGGGGCTGGTGAGATAGCAGACAGGGCCTTTAGCTTGCACACTGCAAAGTCAGGTTCAATTCCTGGCACTGTACTTGCTTCCCCCAGACCCCTTCAGTTCAGGAGCCTGATCATAGCTAGGTGCGGCATTCAAACCAAAATAAACAAACAAATAAATAAATAACCTGGACTTTATTTTATTTATTTATTTTGCTTTATGGGTCTCACCTGGCAATGCTCAGGGGTTACTCCTGGCTCTTTGCTCAGGAATTACTCCCTGGTGGTGCTCGGGAACCATACGGGATGCCAAGGATTGAACCCGGGTCAACTGTGCACAAGGCAAACACCCTACGCACTAGGGTTAGCCTATTACAAGGTATTTTTAATATTTTTAAAGTAACATTGGTTCTGAAATTTTTTATTATGCATAATTTTCAGATGTGGCTGACAATCAGTTCTAGTCTTTATAAATCCTGTGCATAATGAACAAAGTATAGCTATTGACCCAATCCATCTCTAGTGCCAGTTTAAGATCTCTATTCTGGGACAATAGAGAGAAAAGTTTTCTTTTTCATGAAGATATGGAGACATTATAAGATAGCACTCAAGCTCCTTGTGGTCTATTCCTACATGGTACTCAATGACAGACTATTGAAGGGGTTAATAATTCTGGTGGAAGAACATTAGTACAGTGGATAGGGTGTTTGCCTTGCACACCCAAGCCCACCAGGAATGATCCTTAAGCACAAAGCCAGGAGTAAGCCCTGAACACAGCCAGGTGTGGCCTCCAGACAAGCAAAAACTGAAAAAGAAAGGTAGAAAAGTTAAATAGCCCATCACAATGGAGTAAGTAGTATCACTGCCCCAATGAGGATTTGCTGAATTTTATTTTTAGATTTACAAGGAAAATGGGTAATTGAAAGATAAAGGTGAAAGCCAATGATGTTTTGATTATCTATTGGTCTGTGATAATATCCATAACTTGGTGTTATAAGATAACTATATTATGTGGTAAGCAAAGAAACAAAATGAGGAAACTATTAGTATCCAGTGATTATGAATCTTGTACTAGGACTATAGGTGGTTACCAAGTAGTAGGGCAAGATAGAGGGGAGACTGTGAGGACAAGGTGAGGAGTGAAGGAAAAGGTGAACCAGAAGTGCCTTATGTAAGGACAGTGATGGAGGATCTTTGTAGCTATGGTGGTGGTATAGATAAGTTAACTTTGTACACCAAAAGCATAAATGTTAACACTGTTGTGACCATGTTACTTCAACTATAACCACTTCACTTGTATCACTTGTCTTCCCATTGTTCATTGACTTGCCTGAGCGGGTGCCAGTAACATCTCCATTCATCCCTGTCACGTATTAGTGTAGCCCAAAGGCTCACTCCAGGGACACAAAGAGCCTCAAACCATTCATTCAGATCATGGAAATGAGGTTTATTATTGTTACTGTTTTGGGCATATTGAATACGACACTGGTAGCTTGCCAGGCTCTCTCAGTAGTAGGTAGGCTCTCAGTTCTTGCATTTACTGATGTACCATGCAGCTGTGAAGCAGCCAATGTGGAGAGCCGGTAGCAGTTCTGCCCCTTGTATCTGTATCTCTGGTTCATGGTTGATAGCCAACAACCTGGGAGCAGTTCATGAGCAGGTCCACCAGGCCTCCTGGTCAGGATAGAGGTGGGGAAAGGGACCTCAGCTCCATCTCCATGGAAGCTTGGTGACTTTAGCTGCAGAGACCAGCATACCTGGACTTGAAATAGACTTCTCTCTAGGGTGGGGATCTTACTAGCTGGGCTTGAGATTGGCTTCTCTCTTGGGTGGAGCTCTGACGAGCTGTGGAGTCCAGACATTGAAAATGGCTGCCATCATGGTGCTGGGGTTCCTCTGGCTTCTGCTGAGGCTCTGTTGGGGTGGCAGGCAGGGCTTGGATGCCTTATGATCAACTATAATAAAATTTTTAATTAAAAATTTTAGTTAAGACATTTAAAAATAAGTCAGAGATTCAGAGATGTCATTCAGGGATGACATCTCTGAATGCAGCTGAGTTATGTGTACCTAGGTCAAGAACTCAACATGATGAACTACCTAAAACCTGAGCTGTGCAGGAGGAAGAGAGCAGCATGGAATGCCTTCAAAGGCATCAAAGAAATAGCTAGAAGGACAAAGAACCTCGGGCTCTGGGCACATCTCTTCGACTACACCGTTCTCCCTGCATTAACATACGCCTCAGAGACCTGGGTCCTACAAAAGCAGGATGAGAATGCTATTCGGTCTCCCAGAGAGGAATCGAAAGAGCTATGCTTGGAATATCACGCCTCACTCAAATGAGAGAAGGAATCCAGAGCTCCGACCTCCATCACTATTTCAGAGTCAGGGATGCTGTCTCATTTGCCAAGGCATTAAAAAATCAGATGGGCTGGACATGTAATGCGATTTGGAGACAACCACTGGACTAGAGCCGTTACCTACTGGATCCCATGGGATGTCAAAGATCACGTGGCCGCCCACCTATAAGATGGTCAGACTTCTACGTTAAGACCCTGAAGGAGTGGTTTGAAGTGCTTCATATTCCTGAATAACCAGATGCCATTGGGCTACATTGGCACATGATAGGATCCAATGGAAATGTTACTGGCGCCCGCTCCAGCAAATTGATGAATAACGGGATTCAAGTGATCAAGTGATCTAGTGATTTATAAATAATAATCATATATATTCATTTGCTCAGTTTTATAGGTCAGGAATTCTGTGAAGTGCTCAACTATTGATCCATCTCTGATTTATAAAACATCAGTTTATGAGACCACTGGGGTCAGTGAATCCAGTGCCAAGATGGTTTCATCATACACATGTAATCCAAAGGCTCTTTGACATTTCTCTTTCCTTAAACATATTTTTTCTTCCAGGGCCTAGTTTGTGGAGTGGGCTTTTCACAACCTACTCATTTCAAGGCTGTTGTGCTCCTTACATGAATGCTCATTTCTAAGATTGAAGAATTAGCAATCCTTAGTCAGTGATATACTTGGAACTCATTTGATTGCTGCCTGGATATTCAGTGGCCAAAGAGCCAGCTCAAATCTAAGAGTAGAAAAATAAAGTCTCAATGAAGAACAGCAAAGTTGCATTGCAAACAAGCATTTGTGGTGGAAGATATACTAGTAGCGTAATGGAAAATGCAATATTAACACCAGGGAGGATGGCTATTTCTGTAATAAAGGCAAAAGATGATGGTGACTTAGATTAGAATGTTTTTGCTGGATACCAGAAATATATGAAGAAAATCTGTAAGAACTGTAAAATGTCAACAAATGCATTTTAGTACTTGCTTTGTTGAATTGCACTTTATAAAATTACATGGGTGAGTGTTACCTACCACCAATCAAGTCACAAATAATTCTTTCCTATTCACAGGACACATACATCATTGCTGTGCTTTACAATGTGCTTTGTTCTGCATCATGAGTTATTGAGGGGCAGGGAGTTAAAGAGATCCAGCTTTGAGTGAAAATATGAATGAATAGAGTATATATGATTAATTTTATGGATTACTGCATCTTATAGCTTGCCCAGTCAGGGAGTTACAGAGGGCCTGGTAACTTTATATTTTCAAAGGCTTGAAGTAGATGAGTTCATTTCCCACAGAAAGACTATAGCAGTTTCACTTCATACCTTCAGTTGCTGGAGGACACAAAGTCAATATACCAAAAAAAAGTACATGCAAAAAAAAAAGGACTTCTTGTATATGTCCCAAAAAAATACTGGAAGCTATTGCTCCATTATAATACAGACAAGAGCAATTAAAAAAAGCTTGCTCAGAGACACCCAGTGAATTAATGACAGAGCTAGTGCTAAAAGACATATTTCCGATTCCAGTCTGGGATTCTTTCCACTGTGTCACCTGCCACTATGCCCAGAATACAGCTTTGTTCTGCCCCGTGATCCTCCTGGACCCTTGCTATATTGCTCAATTAACTTTCAAATAGTGCCAGAAGAAGACATTGTGAACAAATGAGGTAGGTCTCTCCTGGAAAATGGCTCTAAAAAATGCGTTACTAGTTTTAATTCAGTCACATTCTTTGTTTTGTGGACAGTACAATCATTTATGTGAAAATCGTCATGGGTTGACCATTAACTGTGCTGCTAAATGTCCCATAAGAACATTTCTTAAAATTTACTAAATTCTTAGTTCTGAGGTTACCCCTATAACTCTAGGTTCTTATTTCTCTTTCAAAAGCAAACATTACAAGGGTCTTTTGGATTGAAAAGTGAGAACAACAAAAGACCTTTCTTTACGTGTTGGAGGTACTTTTATTACATATTACATATTACAAAGTTTGTTCACATGTGACTTTTATTTATATATACAGGTGAACTAACTTTACTTTTGCTTCCTCAGTATTTGAATTTGGCAGAGTTCCATTCTGAACCTAGATAAAATTTTCATGTTCTAAGTCACAAGAAGCCTTAACTGCTTTTAAATCACTTACATTTATTTTTTTCTTTAGACAAATAAATGCACAATTTGCTTTAACCATCTTTGTTACTGAGCACTTTTATTCAATTCGAATCACCATCTGTGATTATGCACATTGTATTTTCTGTGGCGAGATTAGTATGAGCCCAAATATCCAGTGTTTTCCTATGCTAAATTTTGTTTCAGATTTGAGCTTACTTGGACAAGTAATACCTTCCCACTGACCAGCGTACACACAAGGAAAGAATCTATACAATATTGCTTCTTGATCTCTATGTAAGAGCAGCTTATTAGGCTCTGGTGTTGAGGACATTATTTTAGGTTTGGAATGGGGAACATCTTGCCTATGAATTTGTCTGCTCAATGAAATTATACGGTAAAAGCCTCATGCCTTTATTCCATTTTATGTGTTTTATTTGACAAGTTTAACTGTATCCAGTACTGAGCCAAGTAGTGTTTAAATTGTCAAACACCTAAAATTTGAGGTAAAGAAAAACTGACCACTCAGTAAGCACAAGTTGTAATATTCTAGGTAGGACGTTGTCATAATCAGAAGAGCAAAGGCCATAGGTTTTACAATGATTTTACTTCATTTTGCTATATTTAAGTTTCAAATTTATATGAACCTTTATAAATTTCAGAAAGGCTATGAAATAGGTGTTTTTCTATAGCTCATTGTTAAGCATCAATATTAAGCTGTTTTAAAAATCATTACAGAATCTCAGGAACAGTCCCCTTTTCCCTTTCAAAGCACAGTTTCTTATTACCTAAAAATTCAAGTGCTTTCTTAACTAATTGCAGACTGAAATAGTTCACTATGGATTTGAATAAGAGCCAAAAGGGTCGATGAAAGGGAAACTTCTCCCTATAAAAATTTTATTGTCAACACTTTCTAAAGATGTCAATTCTCCTACAACAGGCTACCAACATATTCAACAACATTAGCTCGGCTTTCTCAACCTCTCCTGGGACCTGAACCTATGATTTGGGCCTTTTCTTTTTGGAAATGCTTTGTGACTAGCCTTTGATCTCCTAGATAGTCAACTCTAACTGCTGCCTTCTCCATCAATATGATGTATATTATAGAAAGGAAAGGGGGGTGGGGTAGCCTGGTCCTCACACCATTGGAAAAGTACTTGAAATTCCTTGCATTCCTTTGCATTTAAAGCATGTTTACCTAATCACTGGCTTATTAGGATTAACACAAATCATTGCTCCAAGCTTATTCAGTGAGAACACTGATTCCTATAGACACCAAGGTCCCCTTCCCCCACCCTCCACCCCCACCATCACAACCAGAGATGAGTTTTTAAGTTCTTCTGAGTTTTAGGAGCAATACTGGGAAAATATGAAGGTATACAAGCAAGCAACTTTTGGTAACATATTATCCACCCATATTCAGTCTCCCCGCATTTAGAACTGGACAGCCTACGTTATAAACGGTTTTCATTGAAGATACTCTAGCCTCTACTGAAGTGGCGACAAGCACGACAACCTGGTGATTAAAATGATAAATGAGACTACTAAATACTCCTAATAGTGATTGGTGATAGAGATCCTTAGGCTTTGAATTCTTACGAAAACTAAGATTTAAGCAAACTGAACTTCAGATAGCTTCCTGTGCTGCCTATAATACTTGGCACTCAGAATACGCTTTGTGCCAATTCTCGCTTTTTGGGGATAGAGACCATGCCCAACAGTTCTCAGGGGGGCACTAATGGTGGTGCTCAGGGGACAATACGCCAAGCCAGGGATCAAACCAGCAAGCTCCATGCCTTCAGTACTATCCCTTCAGCCCTGCAGACTTCTTTAAATGCAAAGAAATTCTCCATTAAAGATATAAAAGCAATCATTGTCTTTATGGGTGAGTTTTCTGTTCAATTCAAGTACTAGCAGTTTCTGGCACAAAGTAGGCATTTCAGGGACCAGAGCAATAGTATAACAGGTAGGACATTTGTCTTGCATGTGTTCAATCCCCAGCACCCATATAGTCCCCTAATTTCACCAGGACTGATCCTTTATCACTGCTAGGTATGGTCCCCCAAACAAAACAAAACACATGTCCCTTTGAATGGTTGAAGGCATAAGTTAGGGTTGTTCCCAGTAACTCTGAACAGTGTCTAAAATAGTGAATGTCATAACACTCCAATATTAGGTAAATATTTCTTTATTAAATGATTAATTCCATAAATAATTTTTTTCACTGAATATAAAATTAAAATCATTTACAAATTATTCCAGTATTACATTTCCCCTCCCATCCCAAAAGCTACATTTTGATAAATAAAAACATTCAGTCTAAAAACACCTGATTTCTGTTTGCAGTTGAGAGTGCAGGTAGCTGCCTCTCCCAGACACTCACAGAGTGTCACCTTCAGGTCAGGATGGAACATTTGCCTCCTGTTTACATCTGTCAGAGAATGAAAGGTTTTAATGTCTAATTAGTCTTATTATCTTTTACAACTGTAGAACTGAAAGGGGAGGAAACAAAGTCTGGAGAAGACAAATATGCTTACCAAATAATTTACAAACAGAGTATCATCGATATCATACGCTCCAAAATGAAGCAGTAACAGATGCTCCAGTATTATGAAGCAAAGAATTCTCCAATCGCGGCTGCATTAGTGTCCCTCTGCAATCAGCATACCTGGCAGCTTCAAAATACCTTACTACTACTCAAGAATGAGCAACACATCCTTTCTACAATGAGTCCCTTCACCCCCACCGCCCCCACCCATGTTTCCGTGATTCTGGTGCACTTTTCTCCTGTTCCTGAGGCTGGAAACCCAGGTAGCCTTTAGTCCCTAAATTTGTGAATGTCATTGAACAGTCTGTAGAAGGGAAATGCTGCCCCGTTAGCATGTGGGCAATTGTAGTTGCATTTGCAGGACTGGATCATCATGACGTTCTTGGAAAACATCTCCCCATCTTCACAGAGGAATCGCATCTTCACCGTCCTGGTCTGCTGGGGTGTGCAGCAACGGCCGTCCACGCAAGAGCCGCCAGTACTTGGGCGGTATTTCTTCACACTCGAACATCCAGCATAAGTAAACTTGATGGGTTCAGGGGATTTCTTGGTCTTGCTACATTTCTTGCCCTTCTGTAAAAAAGAAAGAAAAATTAGAGCTGTGCTACTCTTGGAAGAGAGGAACACAACTAAAGCAGCCACCGAGGGTCAATCTAGACCAGAGATTCTCAAACTTATCTGGTCTTCTATCCTCTTTTCAGAGAAAAAAAATACGCCTAAAATATACCTTTTCTTAGGTGAACAAACAAAGCACCACTCCCTCCCTCCTCAATGGCATCTCATCGCCGGTTACTATCCCTGCCCCCTCGGATAGCTTCAGGGAGCCCCTGCCTCCCCCTGCAGTATAGTACACTCAGGGATGCACAGATCTAAGAACTCACTTTTAGGTTGCTGTACATTGGCAATCCACAAGGCCGCACTTCACAAATCCGAGTTTCTTTCACCAGCCGGCATTCGGGGTTGTCATTGGTGACACGTGTGGAAATACCAGTTCCACAGGTCTTTGAGCACTGGGACCATGAAGTTGTCTGAGTGATACATTTCTGGCCGTGCAAAGAGGGATTGTATATAATTCGAGGTTCCATTCCAAAAACTAGAGAGACAAACAAGAGGGAATCATTGTCCACGAGTTCCCCAAAGGTATCCTGACATAAACGAGATCTCACGACTCCCTTCTATAGAGCTTCCAAGTAGAAATGTATTTCAGAACAAAACCAAAACAGTTCCCACTCACCAGGAAGCCGCTTCAGGGAGTCGCCTTTTCCAACTGCAATCAATTCATTCTTTCTTGTTAACTCCACTTCTGAGGCATCAAATGCCAGTCCCTTGCCCAGGAAGTCGTCCCTGTCATCCACAGGGTCCTTGGCACCATCCCTCATCACAGATCCACTCTTCACAGCACTGCCCAGACACTTTGACCAGCCGTGGGTTGGGACAGCCCAAGTTTGGGAGAGAGAGAGTTCTTGGGGGGCAGAGGGGAATGCAGCCCACGGCGCCATCAATACATGTGCACTGATGTTTACAGTTGGGCTGGAAACTTTCTCCGTTCTGGTAGATTCTTGCGTTATATTCACAGGGTCTGCCTTCTGACTGAGCTGCCAAGAGCACCAAAGGAGAAAGGGGGATGAGAATCAAGTTAAAGCCCCGAACCCTTGGCCCGAAACACCTACATAATTTTCGGCTGTTAAATTCAATTTATGGTAAAGGTCCCTACAAATCCCGGGAGACTCCAGACCAGAACAATAAGTTAGTCAGGAATCACTTTTCCGTATGCGCTTTCGTTGGGCCCAGACACACTGAATTGCATTCCAGACTGCTGAAATCATGTGCCTTTCTGCCAAGCTACCAACAACAAAGCATCACCATACATGGTCTCAAAATTACTAAACTTCTGGACTACAGGGACTATTATTTTTTAAAGGGGCCAAACCACAAGCATCTTACCTCTGCAGATCCCCTTCACAGCGATGGAGCTGGCGCCGAAATTGCATTCCAGCCCCTTGGTGTGGTCGCAGGGCTGCGTTTTGCTGCAATCCTCGTTGAGCTGCTTGGCGCAGACCTTACAGCAACCCCCAGCCGTCCCGGACCAGCCCGACTCCTGGGGCGCACCTAGGCGCCTCCAGGGGGCAGTGGCAGGCCGCGGGGCAGGTGGAGAGAGCCTGAAGCAGGGGGGAAAGACACGCGTGAGACCAGGCGCTGGAGAGATGCCCAAGGTAGGGGTCGCGGTCGGGGGGGGGGATGGGGGGCTCTGCGTACAAAAAGGTGACTGGTTCCATGCGGCCCGACCACCCCGGACGGCTGGGTCCAGTAAGAACCCCCCACCTCCACCACTCCCGGAGGCCCCCCGGGCTCTTCTTCCACGGGGCGTAAAGAAAGAGCGATCCTGCAATGCGCCCGAAAACATTTTCTTTTTAAAATTTCCTGCTCTAGCAATCTAGGGGTTCGAACCGGAAAGCTACCGGACGAGGTAAGCGATGGCCCAAGAACTCACCAGTCTGGCCAAGTGGAACAGGGTGAGGACGAAGGCGAGCGTCCAGGCGGTGCGGGAGCTCATGGTGGCGAGCGGGGCAGCCAAGACGCCAACACCGCTCGGCGGCGCGTAACGGCGGGCCGGGCGCGGGCAGCGGAGCGGCGGGGCCGGGCGTTGGGAGCGCGGCCGCGAGGCGGGCAGTTGCGGACGGTGTCTCGGGGCGCTCCGGCCGAGGCGCGCAGGACGCGGGTGCTGCTCGGGGGCGCTCTCGCTCGCGCTCTGCCCCGGCGCGCAGCACTCTTATACCGGCCGGCTGCGGCGCCGCGTGTTACAGTGACGTCGGCTGTGTCTACGCGTTCCTGAATTCTCAAACATCTCTGGAATGCTCGTTGGCGCAGGCCGCTGCCAAGCGCCTCCCCTGGCTCCATTGCACCTTCCCCCCTCCTTTTCTTTTCTTTCTTTTTTTTATTGGTCAGGGACTCATCGAGATAACAATCTTCCGTTTTTCCATTTTAAAGAACAACTCTAATGGGCTAGCGGGGAGATCTCGGAAACTTTGCCTGGACTTAGGAAGGTGGGAGGATCTGAGAGGGAGGAACAAAAGTCGTTTTGTTGGGTGATGCCGACTTGACCGGGCAGCTTTGGAAATCCTAACCCGAGGAAGGCTGTTTGCTTGTTTACGGCGAAGGTGAGAGTGTTCTCTAGGAGCGAGGAGAACGTGGAGAGGGGGGAGGGAAGTGTGTCTCGGAGCCAGGGATCTATCTGTGAACTTCTCAGAGGCATGCCCGGATCGAGTCCCCAAATGTTGGCATGCTGTTTATTAGCGGAGTTGAGTGCGTTGCAAAGGAATACCCCGCACTGGCATTTATGAATGAGAACACACGCGGGGCGCGCGCGCAAACACACACACACACACACACACACACACACACACGCACGCGAGGCAGAGCCTTCCCCCACCATCTGGCAGGTTCCCAAGCAGAAGAGGTCTTCCCTCTTCCGCTCGCCCTCCCCTTTCTGTAGAGGGGAATGTCGTACTTGTTTGTTTTTGGAGGTTCCCGCTGTAGTTCCAGCCCACAGCCTGGCTTGGAAGACCGAGAGGAAACGCAGGCAGGGAGTTCTCCCGGAGTGTGACTTCAACTTCCTCGCGGATGCGGAGTCCGGGTGAAGCCTTTCCAGCCTCCCGCCCAGGGAAGACCGGAGGCGGCGGGAACTAAGCGCTCAGCCAGGAGGGGAGACCACCGTAGAGGGTTTGTGCCTGAGAGTCCCACCGGTCTATCCTGCCTGGCCGAATTTGAGGCCAGCTCATGGTGCTTCTGGGGTCTCTGGAGGAAAAGAGTCCTAAGCTCAGTGCTTAAAGATGAAAGTTCTGCAGGGTCTTTAACCCTTTCTTGGGACACTCAGAAACCTCTTCAAGTGAATTGCAACGAAGAGAGAGAGAGAGAGAGAGAGAGAGAGAGAGAGAGGGAGAGAGACAGAGACAGAGAGAGACAGAGAGACAGAGAGACAGAGACAGACAGAGACAGACAGACAGACAGACAGACAGACAGACCGGACACATAACTAGGGAAGCAAAGCAGTCCTCTGTAATAAAACCGTCAGCAAATTTTAAGATCCTGTACCACCTGTGACAGTCTCAAGTAGAAGCAGATACCTACCAAGCAATTTAAAATTTTTGGTCCAGTTTTTTTCCCTCAAGGGTTTAAAATTGTCTTGTGTAATTTTAATAAAAAGCATATACAAGTAATTGTGTCAGCATGTCCTCCCGAGAACTCCCTGTCCTTTCAAATATTTAGAGCTATTCAGGCTTAATAATTTAGGAGTCTTGCTTTAAGAAGGATGGAGCACTAACTTTTTGGTGATTCTGATAAAAACTACCAGCAGCTACAGACTGTCCAAAGAAAAGAACTATCAGGAAAGAGTTAAGTTTCATTCATTCATAAGTCTTGGAGGCTTTTGCCTGAGGACCTAGGATCCTAGAAGGCTTTGTTGGGAGGAGTTCAGAGTGTAGCCACTGACTTCGCAAGACAATAGATTGTCCAGTGAGATGGAAATAAAATGAGGAAAGTCAGGGCCCTATATTTATGTAAGCCAATCGACCTGTTATTACTTTAGAAAGTGATTTTCCCCTGATTTGGCATTTCTTTATTGTTTCCCTCTTGGTGAAGCCACAGGGAGGTGAGGAGGTTGAGGGTTGAGTAGGCCAGTCCCTGGTGGGTGGGAGGAGGAGGTAGAGACAAGAGCGGGAGCGAGAGGAGTGTTCCTGGCTTCTGTTGTGGCGTCTTTTCTATTTGACTTCATGGCTCTAAGTATTTCCAGATGGTGAATCAGACACCAGACGTAACAATATTTCCATATTTGGGTACAGCAGTAGCCTGCGTTTTTAACATTTTTCTGCCTCTGTTATCCAACCACAAAGCATTCTTGACAGCTTCAAATGTTGTTAAATATAGACTTCACTCCTGTTCCCAGAGCAGGAAATTCTTCGGAATTCCTTGTTTTTCACGCAATCTGTCACGATTTAAAATAAAATTACAGTGGATGATCCAACTGGCCATTTATATACCTTGCTCCTTTCCTGAAGCTGGGGAGGGGTAAAGAGGTTCCGCCTGCTGCCCAGCATTCAAACACGCGCCATTCCAGAGATTCCTTTTTAAAATCAGATTAAAGTTTGCTAACGAGGGTGTGTGACTTTGTCTCTGGACTTGTACTGGGGAATCTTGGAGGATGAGGTTACCCTGGGAAGAAACGTAGAGAATCATACCATCATCTGCCCATTTAAAAGTATGGGGTGTGTTGTGGGCTGGGGTGGGATCTGAACCAACAGGGCTAGAAGGTGGGGAGTTAGCGATGTGGGAGTAACCTAGAGAGAGATGGGGGGGAACCTATGTGCACAGGCTTTCCATGGAGCATGTTCCAGTGTACTTGCTAACAGTCTGCTGCATGGGAGAGACGGACGGCGGTGTCTCCTGTCCTACCCAGCCCTGTCCAGAAACCCCAGACCGCCCGCCGCCTTCTCGCCTTCCTCCGATGAGAACTGCAGATCAGTTCCCGTTGACAGATTGGAGGAGCAAAGTACAAGTGTTCACTGGTAAGTGTTATTTCGGGTGCTACATTTGCATGGCTCTTTTGCTCTTTTCGCTGCCCCCATGAGGGAATAACAGGCAGCCTTGTTTCCCTGGCTGTAAGGCATGAGAAGAGGCCGCTTGTCTTGTGCGGCTCCTGGCTTTGGACTGAGCCGAGGGGACGTTTCTCACCGGCCGCTGCCAGGGAATTTTAGGTTACTGAAAGAAGGGTTCAGTGTCTGGCGGCAACTGAGACTAATCATCGCCTTAAATTTGATGACTCGGGTTCCCAGCCCCAGTTCTCCAATGAAGCAAGCCCCAGAATCACCTGCGCTGATGAATGTCGCCGAAGGACTGACGACCGGACCCCCCACGGTGATTTCTTAAGAGTTTTCATTTTTCTAAGCAGCCCCCTATGTGATGCAGATGCCGCTTCTCCGACCCAGCAAGGGAACCCCCCTCTCTCGTACTGCCCGAGTGCTGTGCTAGGCGTGGCGGATCCCCATGGAGTCTCCGCCGAGGACACGTCTGCACGCCCCAGTTTCACAACTCCACATGGTACAGCCAACTTGTAAGGAACAGAGTCGTTTACGGTGACGGGGAAAGGCCAGGTTGAAGGTGGAGCTCCCGCGTCCTAACTTCTCGCCAGCCCTGCAGGGATCCCCGGGAGAGCGAGGGAAAGCCGGGTGGCGGCGGGAAGTGGGAGGCAGAGCGCTGGGGGCCCCGGTCGCCCCGGGCCCCTGCGGAGTCAGCGTGCGGGGTCCGCGCCCCGGGGGCAGCGGGGCCAGTGTCCGCCGCCAGCGACCCGCCGCCCCCTGCCGGCTGCCGGCTCTGCGCGCCTCCAGCGCTCGCGGATGCCAAGACTCGAGGTTTCCGGCGGCGCGCGGAGCAGGACGTTTCCAGCCCGGCCCATATTTGGGTGAAAGTCTCTTCAAGACTCCGTCATCCGAGCGCCGTCGCGGGGAGGGTTGCAGCGACGCTGCCGCGGCCTTAGGAGTGAGCGAGCCGTGCTGAAAAGTGCCGCGCAGGCCTGGGATCAGGGGATCCGGGGCATTGAGGGTTGTAGGCATTGGGGGACCCCGGAGGGTACCCCCACGAGGGCACCCCCTGCCCAGGGCCGGCCCCTGCGAGGACCCGATTCTCCCCCTTGCTGCGTGGGAGGCTGGCCTGGAGGGCGCCGTGGCCAGATTGTGTCACTTTTCCCGTCCACCCAACCGCTATGCCAGACTTGGAGGGTCGGGCCAGACGCTGGAGTGTGTGTGTGTGTGTGTGTGTGTGTGTGTGTGTGTGTGTGTGTGTGTCCCAGTACACTTCTCTCCAGAAGGGAGACTAGTAGCTTCTCTTGGTTTCCCTTGAGCCCTTTCCACATCAGTCAGTCTGTGTGGGGAACTCTTCCACCCACCAGCCTCCAGCCAGGGGCAGCTCCGGATGCTCTTGGGCCTCCTTTATATCACCAATACATGGGGGGAAAGAAGACATAATTTCATCAGCTTTCTCAGGATCACACCCTGCTATCCCAAAGAGTCAAGAACGCGGGAGCGCACCCCAAGGTCAGGGATCGTTTCTGTGTTGTGTCATGCCTGTCCTTGATTGACGTTTTAATTCTTCAGTGCCCCGTGGAGGTCTTTCCAAGGTCATTTATCTTGTAGGTAGCAGAACTGAATCCCACCTAATGATTCCAGCAAAACTTTTGCTCACGATGCTCTCCCCCTCCACCCTCCATCAAATCTCTCACTCTGAAATGACAGGAACTTCTCGATCTCACCTCCAACTTCACTTTTATTTGATTCGATAGATAACTCAAGTGAAAAATGCATCCGCAGGAGAAATAGTTGATAAGTTAACTAAAAATGGTATTGACCTCTGAGAGTTGTCTAACATAATTGGTTCTAAAGTGGGGAGACAAAAAGTGGGACTGCATTTTAAACAGGAAACAGTATTTTAAAAAAAGTTCACAAATCATTGTAGTTATTAGGAAAAAGTCCCAGCGCCAGATAGTTTATGTATAGTGGATTTTCAGCTCCTTGATGGCTGGTAGGCCAAATAACCTGCAACCTTTGATGACGTTCTTCTGCTACTTCATAAGCCATACTTATGAGCCATACCTATAGAAGCCATACCTATAAGCTAGACTTATAGGTAGTCGCTACTTCTGGAGTAAGGCCTGATCTGGTCTAAACTGTTTGGCTGTGAGTTAGAGAGATTTTCAGGGACCAGAGAGATAGCATAGGGTAAGGCATTAGACTAACACACAGCTGAGTAGGGTTCAAGCCCCTGCACTGCATATGGTCCCCTGACTAGATCACTAGATCACTAGACATCCCTTTGTTCATCTATTTCCAGCAGGCGCCAGTAACATTTCCATTTGACCCTATCACGTGCCAGTGTAGCCCAATGGCATCTGGTTGTTTCAGGACTACGAAGAGCCTTAAACCGTTCATTCATGGTCTTGATGAAGAAGTCTGACCATCTTGTAGGTGGGCGGCCATGTGATCTTTTGACGTCCCGTGGGATCCATTCGGTAACGGTTCTAGTCCAGCGGTCATCTCCAAATCATGACATGTCCAGCCCATCTGATTTTCGATGCCTTGGTAAATGAGACAGCATCCCTGACTCTGGAACAGCGATGGAGGTCAGAACTCCGGATTCCCTTCTCTCATTTGAGTGAGGCGTGATATTCCAAGCATAGCTCTTTCGATTCCTCTGGGAGACCAATAGCATTCTCATCCTGCTTTCATAGGGCCTAGGTCTCTGAGGTGTATGTCAATGCAGGGAGAACAGTAGAGTTGAAGAGAGGTACCGAGTCGGAGGTTGTCTTTTTTTCGCTATTTCTTCGATGCTTTTGAAGGCAATCCATGCCCCTCTCTTCCTCCAGCGCAGCTCAGGTTTTAGAGTCGTTCATCATGTTGACTTCTTGATCTAGGTACACATAACTGCTGTATTCAGAGATGTTTATTCCATTGAGAGTGAATGGGGCCTCTGGAACTAGTTCCTGAGCACCACTAGAGTAAATCCTGAGCACCTCTGAAGCATGGCTCCCACACTGATGCCCCTACATGCTACCTTTGTAAGAAAATAAAAGTATAGCAAATGCTTTGCATGTACCTTACAAATGCTTTGCATGTACCCTACAGTCAGATTTTCCTCCCGACAAAATATGCTTGACTCCACCCCACCCCCCACATTTCATGTTATGACTTAATTACCTATCTCTGGGCAAATTGAATCCCAGATTTGTTCAGTGTTCATGATATTGGATAGTACCATGACGGCATAAAAGAGAACTTCAACATTGACCTCCCTGATGAACATAACAACCTGTTGCCGAAATTAGTAAAATGTTGTGTGGGATTTCCTGCCTGGGAATGAGGGGATGGAACAAATCTGTATCATAAAGGATGAATAACCATCTGATACTGGGAAGGAGGTTTGAGGCCAAGGAAAACATGCAAGACATGATCATCTTGGATGGCTGGTCATGCCAGAGTGACTCCTTAGAGGAACTGATATTAAAGTTCGTCTGGAATGGAAGCAGAACTCTGTGTGCATGAGTCACAGCCAAGTTAAGGTTGGTCTTGGTTTGCTTATCTGTAAGGCACGGGTGGCCCTGCTCTGGGGTCATTGCATGAAGGACTTAGAAAGGTCAGCCAGGTCACAAAATACCACTGGGAGTTTTATTGTCTGTCAATAGTTGCAGGGCATTGGAGAATCATTTGAGACTGAACTATCTGTAGGATGCCAGTTTCTTAGCTAAGGTGAAAATGCAGGTCTGGTGTTTGACCATTTTCTCATTTATGACAGAGATCTGATTTTCAAATATTCTCTCAGTTTGGCTTTTTTTTTTGCCACACTGGCAGTGCTTCCTCCTGGCTCTGCACTCAGGGATACGTGGCGGGTCTCAGAGGATTTTTATGTGGCGCTAGGGATTAAACTTGGGTCCACAGCATTCAAGACAAGTTCTCTATCTGTTGTACTGTCATTCTAGCCCTAAGTATTTTAGATTAAAACGTTTTTATTTTTTGGCTTTGAGGCCATACCCAGCAGTGCTCAGGGGTCCATCCTAGCCTTGCTTGGGAGTCCATATGCAGTAGTTGGGGATTAACTGGCTCGACTAGCATGCTAAGCAAGCACTGTAACCTCTGCATTGCATTCCCAACCCCAGTCCTTTAATTTTTTTAAGTTTTGACAATTTTTTAAATTAAAAAAAATCAAGAATAAAATACCATTTTCCTGTGGCCCCCTCCACACAGGAAGCCAGACATGTCTAACCCCTTACCTACAAGAACTTATTTCCGTGATAATTTAGAAACATTTTATTGGAATGAACTGGAGGGCACCTCTCCCACTCCACCCTACAATCTATCTTCGAGCATGATTGAGCAATATGAAATATATTAATTATAAGTCACTATCGAATGAGTTAAATGAACATGCTGTAATGGTATATCTCACAGTCATATAATAAAATATTTAATAAAAGATTTCAAAAGTAATAAATAATAATGAAAGGTAGCTGGGTCAAGATTTTTTTATAATTCAAATGAGTGGAATAATATTTTTATTGACATTGAATGACAAGATCTAGTGGCAGATGCAATAACTACAAAGATACTGCAATAGTATGTCATCGATAATTTCAAAATATTGTAAACAACTATAAAACAATATTTGTAAAAAGAAAAAACTGTGGTTTATAAAAGGTGAAAGAGTTCAAGGAAAAAAATTCCATTTAAATTAATCTTAGGAAAACCAAGCAAGACAATATTTATCTCAGTAGAGAGTTGTGATCTCTCTACTGAATGCAGCTAACGGTATGTTCTGATCCAACATTCTGTAATTTCCAGCCATTCATGAAATATCAGGAATAGCACTATGGGTTCCATTTTATTGTCAGATTGAAGAAAATTTTTAATTTAAGAATCAGGGCTGCTGTTCAATTCAAGTGTATGAGCTTACACTCGATCAAAATTCCATGTCTTTTTCTTACTTTCTTCAAGACTCACTCCCAGACACTACGGTCTTCCTTTTCCTTCTCTCCATGATATTGCACGGTAAGCAGCTATCATTGCCTTGGCAGCATGGCAGCACCGCACTTTTTTTTTTAGACATTAGTATATAGTGGCAACTGTGTCTGTTTATCCTCCACCTTGGCGTCCCTCCACAGGAAGCCAGACATGTCTAACCCCTTACCTACAGAACTTATTTCCCGTGATAATCTTAGAAACATTTTATTGGAATGAACTGGAGGGCACCTCTCCCCACTCCACCCCACAATCTATCTTCTAGACATGATTGAGCAATATGAAATATATTAATTATAAGTCACTATCAATGAGTTGTATCCAGATTCAAGAGATAAAGAATTAATCTCCACCTCCCATGTTTTATTTCCAGAGATAACTCTTTCTTAATTGCTTACTTAAAAACCACACATTCTACATTCAGAATTCAGAAAAAGAACTTGAACTTGGTATTGGTGTATGAGCACAAAGATTATGAAGACAGAGTGAATCCAAATATTTATGCCAACTTCTTTTCAGGGTCTTATGGATTAAGTGAATGGAGGAATCTGGCAGTTGGGTTGGTTATGTGAAGAAATAGGCATGTTTAATGCTCAGCAGGGCATTTGGCATATAGTAAGAGCTTAATAAGTTACATATATAACACATATAATATATATAAATAAGTTACATATATGCATATACGACCCTTGTTATATAGAACCAATATATATAATATATTCACATAACCTATATATGTGTGAGCATATATGTATATATGTATGTATATATTATATATGTATATATCCTGTATCACTTGTCTTCCCATTGATCATCAATTTGCTTGAACAGGTGATGTATATATATAATGTATATGCATATGTATATGTATGTGTGTATATATATATATATATATATATATATGGGAGTCACACATGGAAGTTCTCAGAGGTTACTCCTGGCTCTGCACTCAGGAATTATTCCTGGTAGTACTCAGGGGACAGTATGGGATACTGCTGATTGAACCCTGGATTGACCACATGCAAAGCAAGCAACCTACCTATTGTACATCTCTTTGGCCCTCAACTATTTTTATTTCAAAGCACCACCATTACCTTCATTTTACTAAATTAGCATAGAACTCAGTATTTCTTTAGTAAAAAACTGTATCTATATTTTCTTGGTTTTTGAGCCACAACTATAGGTGTTCAAAACTTACTCCTGGCATGGGGACCATATGGCAGCCTGGGGCTCGAACCTAGGTTGGCCATGTATGAGGGCAAAACACATGACCCATTGTACTATCTCTCCAGCATATATATATATAAAAATATATATATGTATGTGTATATATATATATATATATATATATATATTTGTGTTTGTGTGTTTTTGGAGCACAACTTGTGGTGCGTAAGGCTTACTCTTGGCACTTTGCTCAGGGATCAAACTCCTGGGAGGGCTCAGGGAGCCCACAGTTTATCTTATGGGATGCCAGGACTCAATCTAGGATAGCCACATGCAAAGCAAGCATCCTACCACTGTACTATCTCTAGCTCCTTATTCTCTATTCTTTAGACTAAAATAACTCTAGTTAAAAAATCATTTTATCAATGGTATGGGGAAAAGATCAAATTTAGCTAAATCTGGCATGTACTTTGGGACTCCAGTGACCTTCTAAGAAAATATTCAATGGTTTTGCCTGTTGTGGCTCCTCAAACTCACCAGAAGTAATTCCTGAGTGTAGAGCTAGGTGCATCAGCAGGTGTGATCATAAACCAACATGAACAAGCAAAAAAAAAAGATAAAAGAGGGACTGGAAAGATAATACAGTAAGGAATGTGGTTCACTCAGGTTCAATTACCAGCATCCCAATTCCCCCAGACCTGCCAGGAGTAAACCCTGAGCACAACCAGAAATAAGAGATAGAGCACAGGAGCTAAGGCACATACATACCTTATTCGCAGCTGACCTTGGTTTCACTTTCATGGCAAGGCACTTGCCCTTGCACGTGGCCAACCCGAGTTCAATGCACTGGCAGTTATATGGTGTCCCCACGTATGACCAAGTGTAGCTTTGAGGCCCTCTGAGAATTCCTGCTGTGGTCTGATAATATCAGGTACTGCAGGACCCAAACAGTACACCATCCTCAGATCTCTCACTAACCCTAGATAGTTGGCTAAGAGTAGCTGGAGAGCCCCCTCTATGCCTCTTACTTACTATTTGGGTCATCTAGAAAAAAAAATAAATGAAATGGGAGGCTTTGCTAGAACTAGTGACTGGCCTCAAGGCACTGAACTGTTATGTTGTATTGTGAAGGCCATGCTTTAGAGAAGATGGTATTGGCCCTCTGGGAAATCAGTCCCAAAATTTAAGACCAGGCCCCTGAAATTCTTGACTTCATTTAACAATTGATAGTGGATATAATGCTTTGGTGTTGCTTCACTTGTTTGTTTTGGGGGCCACACTAGGCAGTGCTTAGTGCTTACTCCTGCCTTTGTGCTCAGGGGTTGTTCCTAGCGATGCTCAAGGGACAATACTTGTGCCAGGAGTCAAACTGACTTGGTCACATACAAGGCAAATGCCTTGCTCACTGTGCTTTCTCTCATGACCCTAACACTGTTTTCTAGATGTGTTTGGAACTTGTTCTTCAATAACCGTGGACCCAGTTGCTTCCTAAGAGCCTGGGGATGAATGAGTTAAACACTGAAGGCAGCTTCCCTGCCTGGAACTCTTGCTGGAGCTTGTTCTTACTACTTCAGAGAAAAAGGAAATGTACCAGAACAGAATAACTCAGAGATTGAGAGATATTTCTACTGTAAAAGTCAAATCATTGCTATGATTTTGTTCCCTGAGGGCAGAGCTCCACCTCCTCTGTCCTGCAGACGCTCTTGCAACACTGATCCCGAGCAAGGAGCCCTGGGGCTTCCAGCCAGCACACCCTGCATGTGATCTTCTCAAGCACCCTGAGCCCTGGAGACAGGTGTGAGGCGGTTGCCTAAGGTTATGGGGAATGAATAAAATTTAAAAACAGCGAATTTGAGGGCCGGAGCGATAGCCCAGCAGGTAGGGCATTTGCCTTGCACGTGGCCGGCCTGTGCTGGCCTAAGTTCGATCCCTGGCATCCCATATGGTCCCCGAGCACCGCCAGGAGAATTTCAGTGAGGTAGAGCCAGGAGAAACCCCTGAGCATTGCTGGGGTGACCCAAAAAGCAAAAAAAAAAAAAAAAAAAACCCAGCAATTTGAGGGTAATTTTAGGCATTTTGTTGAAGGGGTTTTTTTTTTTCACCCCTTTTCTTTGATCAAGTTTTGGCATTTTGGGGTGGGGTTGAAGGGGGAAACACACCCCAGCTGTGCTCGGGATCACTCTTGGGAGCTTTGAGGGGGACATGGATAATAAGGGATTGAATTTAGATAGAATTGCAATCAAGGCAAGCACCTTACCTACTATACTGTCTTGCCAACCCCTATGTTAAACCTTTCAATATAAAAATAAAGGTGTTTTTAAACAATATTAACTAATTAATTTAATTTTGCTATTTTGCGTCATACTCAACCATGCTCAGGGATTATTCCTGGCTCTGCACTCAGGAATTACTCCTGGTGGTGCTTGGGGACCATACGGTATACCAGGGGATTGAACCCAGATAGGCCAGTGAAAGGCAATGCCCTATAAATTGTACCACACTCTGGCCCCTCTGAGCATCTTTATAAATGTACAATATTTACCTCTAATTACCATGCTCTACAAGAATACAGCCCCAAACTTATTTACTTTATAACTGGAAGTTTGGCATCTCCGATCTCCTATATTACTTTTGGTTATCCTCCTAAACTGTGCTCAAGAGGCTCCGAACCCTACTGGTAATTCATAGACAACTGCACCAGTAGTTCAATGCAAGAGTCCAGGGTGCACCCTGATGTTGCTCAGGGCCTTTGGAACTGGGTCAAGAAGCATCTAGGAATGTATCATAATCACTGTACAATTTCTCAGCCCTCACAGTCAATTTTAGTTATTTGTGTTCTGCCCTCAAGGTGTTGCAGTGTGGCTGCGGTGTCTGGCTGCATCAGCAGGTGGCAGACAGAACACAGGCTTTGTCTATACCCAGGGCTCTGGCCCTGTGGGCCCCGGCTAGTTGATGATCTGACAGAAAAGACTGGGCCCCCTGGAATGAACCCAGAGCCACAACAGAGCCTGGCATCTACCCGTGGTGTATTCTATATGCCAAAACCAGTAACAATAATGAACCTCATTTCCAATGAATGGAGATGTTATTGCAAGCTCATGCTCAAGCAAATTGATGATCAACAGGAAGATAAGGATCAAGTGATACAAGTGTTGTTTGGTTTTTGGGTTCTCACCTGATATGATGTGGAACTTACTCTTGATTCTATGCCCAGGATCACTTCTTGCAGTGCCTGGGGTATCGTGATCTGGTGCTGGAGATTGAACTGAGGTCAGCCATGTGGAGAGCAAGTACCTGAACTTCATGCTACTTCTCCAGCCTATTCTTAAAGAAAAGACACTGCATGTTCAATGCTTAAAATTTCAGGGACTCTGGGAAGAATTTTTGGGAAATTATAAGTGTTAATACACTACAGAAGCATTGCAGATCAAGAAATATATATATGATCTGTTCAATTCTATAAATAAGATCTGTATGACAGGCAAAGAGGAGTTATATTCAGCTCTTCCAGTGACTTTTTCAGCATAGATGTAATGCAGATACTGAAACAGATAACCATTAATGCTCTTGAACGCAGTGTAGCTAAATATTTTGGAATACGGATAAGAGAAATTTAACTTTGAGCCGGTTTCATACTTTAAAAATATAAGGTGTCACTTGACTTGCATTTTTTTTTTCTTTTTTTTTTTTTTTATTATACCACCGTGAAACATACAATTACAAAGGTGTTCATAATTGGTTCTTGGTAATACAGTATTCCAAGGCACCCATCCCTCCACCAGTGCCCCATTTCCCACCACCAATGTACCCCCTCCCTCCCCCGTCCCCCACCCGCCTTAATAGCAGGTACCCCCAGTTTCTTCCTCTCTTTCTCTATCTTCTCTCTCTGTCTCTGCATCTCTCTCCCTCTTATTTTACACATTTGGCTAGCCCTGCAGATATTTGGAGTTAATCACTTATTGACTTGCGTATTTTGATGGATAGGAGGGGTAAAGCAGTTTATCACAGGCATTTACACACATTTTCTCTCTGAAGCTGATAATTTGAAAGTTCATATGCATCTTTAAGAAAAGTTAGACAGACCTTATATGAAACTCTAAAATTCATGGCTAATAGATAGGACCAACCCTTTGGAGCAGTTGAAGTTCATATCATTATGGAATCTTATTTCTGAAGAAAGGCAAGGAAAGGGGGTCTGACAGTCACAGGGTACCTACTTTGAGAGAAATCACTTAGCTCCCTTTATGTTCAAAAGAATCCTCCAGGAAGAACATTTTAATATCTTTTTAAGCTTAGGAAGTAGTGGTTCAGAGAAAAGAATCACTTTCTCTAAAGTGAGACAGAATATGAAGACACAAGCATTCTAACCCAGGTCTGATTCCAGGATCTTCCCTTTCTACATTTCCACCTACCCTCCTGGCACCCTGACTTTCCACTCCTTTTTTGTGAACTTTTGTTCTTTTTTTTTACCACCTTGCCATTTAAAAATCAGTCTTTGACATTTTCTCAGCATTTCTGATCCTTTTGATGTTGATGTCTTTGAGTCACTGGCAAGTTTAGTTTCTAAAAGGAGCTACCAATTACAGTGAATGGGATCATTACCATCATGGAGACAGCATCATCATTATAATCAGAGAACAGACAGTGATATTAAACTTACCTCACATATTAAACCTAGCTTCCTTTCTAGATACTGTAGAGTGATTTAGCACATAGAATTTCTGTTTTCCAGGAAGGAGATGATAAGTTCCGAGATATGGAATTTATTAGACACAGTGAAGGAAGCACAGTTTAGGGCTGTTTTTTGTGTTTAAAAGATGTATGGAAAGTGCCTTGGCAGCTTGAGGTTGTGCTGAGATTAGTTGGACGTGAATTCGAAAGATTGCTTCGGAGGAAGAAAGCTAAATTATAGCAGGTCAGTGTATGTATGTGCTGTGCTCAGTTACTTGTTCTTTTGTTCAGGAGAGGTAATAGAATGAGAATACAGCAGATTATGACGTTGCTCTGGAGTTATTGTTCTGTGACTATATTTGTCGGGGAACGCCGCTGGGTCCCCGACAGTGTCAGGACAGAAGTTCTCTTCTACCTCCGAGGACGCCGGGAGAACAGATGAAAACTCACGAGTCCGGTGCAGTTCCAAAAAAGGCTTTTAATAGTACAAAAGCTCTTCCACAGCACTCCAATATAATGAACAAACTTTAGCTCTGGTCCGAACTTAGACCATACAAAAGAGCCTAAGTCTCCCCACCAAAGAGAGAGGATCTCACCCAAGCTGAGTCCTACCCAGAAGATGGAGCAAAAGGCCAAAGAGCAAAAAGCCAAAAGCAAAAGGCTGAGGAGCCAAAAGCTGAAAGCTAAAAGGCCCAAAAGGTAAAAGTGAAGGGGCCTCAAGTCAGCCCCTTATATACACCAAAGTAATCCAATCGGGGGGGTCATGTCAACAAAGAACTCTAAACAGAGTGTAGTGCCACACCCTATTGCAGGTATAAACAAAGGTTATGCCAAGGTCTAATCCCTTTCTACCAAGATTATCTCTTATGTAAAACACTGAGAGAGAGAGAGGGCTGATATAAAGTAATACATCTTAACTTCATGAGCTTCATGTAATCTAGATGGTACCCACAAGGTCCTTCTATTATTATCTGCACCAGGGTGATTCTGAGTATCTTGTTCTCGTGTACTGAAAGGGTCACACTCGCCTGCTTAGAGCAAACTAGTATGATCCTTCCTATAGTCTTCCTATAGTCTCAGCGTAGCCAGGGTGGTAGTCTCCTGGTAAATTCTAACTGTCCCACGCTGGGTGCAGTGGGTATAAAGAGGAGCTGTGCCCAATCTAGAAAAACATAGAAGTCTTAGTAGATGTATAAGTCAGAAGTTATTCAATCAAGGTGACTTCTGTAACTGCCACACCCTCTAGCAGTGTTTACATAGAAGAGAGGTCTCATTAGAATGAACCTTGACTTAAGTAGATTAAGCTGGGAGTGGGCAAAACAACAAAACTCCCAGAATAGCTAAACCTGTCCTCCAACATATATTGATCCATATTCTATTTGTTTTCTCTCTACTTTCTATTCCTGATGGTGCTCAAGGCTTACTCCTGATTCTGTGCTCAGGAATCATTCCTAACAGTGCTTAGGGGACCATATGGGATAACAAAGATCAAACTTGGGTCAGCCACATGCAAGGCAAATGCCCAACCCACTCTACTGTCACTAAGCCCTTTGTTCTGCTATTTTTTAAGAGAAGCCAAAGCCCTTGAATCCATTTCAGAAAAGGTACCAGAGAAGGCAGACTTTCATAACTGGTTGTCCTACAAACACTTTTTCAAGGACTTAGAAGCCAGAAAACTGGGGCCAGGAAAGGAGCTACAGGATGAAAACTGAAGGGTGAAAAGACCAAATTGAGACAGAAAGTGAGAATTTTCATTTGAAGCCACCTTTCTGCTTGTTAGGCATTAGCCAACTGAAACCAATAGGGTTAATTTAGTATAATATTGGAAAAACTTATAATGTAAACAACATCCAGATACCTGGATTGATTCTTGGAATGCCTCGCTTTCGACACAATTTAGTGTTGGAGCACAGGAACAAGGTAGTGTGCCAAGCTGTGAAATATCGCTTTCTTCAGGGCACTGTGGGAAGGGATGGGCAGTTCGGGCCAGATAGAACTTAGTTCCCCAGACTCTTGCTTCTGAAATGCTACAAGGACATTTAGAAATGGCTTCTCAAGGGACTGAAGAGATAGGTCAATGGGCTGGAGCACATGATTTGCATGCAGAAGTCTGGGGTTGGTCCTCAGTACCAAGTGGTGCCCTGAGCACTGCTGGGAGCACACACCTAAGCATAGAACTGGGAGTAATCCTTGAACACCATCTGATATCGTGGTGTTATTGTAATGTTATTAATATTAAAATATTAAGAGTTTTAAAATGTAATTGAATTTTAGAAAAGAGATACTAAACATTAGTTCTTTGATTTAGGTCTGTTTTCTGTTAGGTTTCCAGATGATCACATTATATTTTACCTATAACCCTTTCTAGGGAAATCACACTCAATCTTTAAGACATTCTACAAAAAAGGCTTTATATATGCATATTAAGACCATTCATTCTTGTTCAAAAAATTTGGTCAGAAAAATTTTCCTAAAATAAAGCAAGAATCTATCTACTATGCAGTCTTTTAAGGCATTCTTGGTTTTTTAGTTTACTTTTTGTTTCCAAGCCACACCCAGTGGAGTGTGACATTTACCTTTCGCTCTGCACTCAAGAATTACTCCTGAAGGGCTTGGGGAACCATACAGGGTGACAGGGATCAAACCCAGGCAGATGTACATAAGACAAGTGTCCCACAAGCTGTACTATCCTTCAGCTCCTTAGATTTCCTCTTGATTCTATTTTAGCTCTAACCCACGCCTTTTGGCCTTTTGTACCAAACTTTGAAATGTTCATATTCAGTTCAAGGACTTTCTAATTTCGTTTTTAATTTCTTTTTCTGCCAATTTGATTTACTTAGTGATACTATTTTCCAGGTGTTCTGTGTTCTCATGGATTACTTTGTCCGCCTATTCCTTGAATAGTTACAAAAAGACGTTGTTAACCATATCGATACTTTAACTATATGCAAAAGGTATTCAGTGATACCAACCATGGTCTTCTCCTTGTTAATTCAGAAATGTCTCAAATGATAAAAGGCAATTCTTTACAACCAAGTGGTCTTTAGATAAAGGCAGTCCTTTAAATCCAAATGACGCTGAGGGGAAAAAACTTGTGCTGTCATAAAACTGAGTGCTGCATGGATACACTAGATTATTTGGCCTATGTATCTGACTTTCCTGAGGATATGAATCCACAGGTATAGTCTTTTTGAGGGACCTTCCCACATTTTTGTGAATAGATGGATTTATGGCTTTGGGAAGGATCACTTGTCACTTGTCTCTCATGTTCATTAATGTGTTCGAGTGGGAGCCAGTAACATCTCCATTCATTGGGAATGAGGTCCATTAAGGTTATTGTTTTTTGGCATATCAATATACCACGGGTAGCTCCTGGTTCTCCGTGGCTCTAAAGAATAGGCAATTAAAAATTAATTTTTTCTCTTTGTTATCCTGGAAGTAGGCATAGTAGTGTGTTGCCTTGGTTTTGTTGGTTGAACTTCGGCCTCACCATTCCAGGGAGATTTCTTTCCTTAAATAGCAAACCACTCTGCTCTTACAAGGCCAGAGAGGGCCATTTACACCTCCTGGGACTAATCTCTGCTTTGTTTTGTTTTGTTTTGTTTTTACTGACCAAGTGCTGCTTAGGACTTACTCCTGGCTCTGAGCTCAGGGATCATTCCTAGTGGGCTTATGGACCACATGCGGTGCCAGGGATCAAATATGGGTTAGCAGTGTAGAAGACAAGCACCCTACTATTGTTCCAGCTACTCTAGTTTTAAACTCATATTACCATGTCTAATTTGTTAAACATCTCTTTTTTAGACATTAACAACCTCCAAAAAACCCAACCAAACCTTTGTCTGAGAACTTGGAGAGTAGCTCCACCAGCAGAATCAAAAGATTATGGTACATACATGAAGGTGGACTCACCAAAAGCTTCAAGCTCTTTCCTTGGCAATGCCATAGCAATGGACACTTATTCCAAAGAAAAACACATAAGGGAATTTGGGAGAAAAAATCTACAAAATAAACTCTGCAAAGGCAAGCTGGGCACTTCTGGTTCTGCATGGTGACCTGTAAATCCATCCGAGGTATGAACTCTCGACTCGATTCTGAGAAGTCCACATTTCCTCTTAAGCTCATTATTCTCTCTCCTTCCTTCCTAATAAACTCCAAATAAAGTTTTTACTTTACTCTCTCTTCTCCCCAAGTTTTTTTTTTTGGGCAGAAGATGACAGGCTGAAAGCTCCAGATAAAATTTATGGCTGAGTATCCCCCTCTTGCAAAGAGCTTCCCTAATTCTATGAGAGGTCTAATCCTTACCCTAATGCTAACTCTGATCCTAACCCAAACCACAACATTAGCCTAGTACTAAACTTGAGAACCAAAAAACTATATCTACTCCTACCCTTAATCTCACTTTAAAAAAACCCTTATTATGTAACCATGAGATAGACAAATACAAAACTGAAATTAGCCAGAGGGAAAAGGACAGATATAGAATGACTGCATTTATTTTGTGGATATAAAAAATAGCATGACACCAATATCCAAGGCCAGACAAAACATGGATCAGGAGGTCTTGTCAGTGGGTAGAACCTACTGCAAATGTGTAGGAGTCAGAGGTAATACAGAGAAAGGAACAGTGTACTAATAATTATTGTAAATGATAATACCAGAGTAGAACTGACACGGAAAGTAGGGCAAAAGGATATACATGATAACCTACAACTGTATGTACTGCAAGCCACAGTGTGAAAAAGAAGGGAGAGAGAGAGAGAAAAGAGAAAAAAAGAGAGAGAAACTGAGAGAGAAGTGAAATTTTGCCTGCCATAGACACAGTAGCTGGGGAGGGTGGAAATCATGGGACAATGGTGGAGGAAATGGCACCGGTGTAGGGATGGATGCTAGAACACCGTATGACTGAAACCCAAATATAAACACTTTCGTAACTGTATATCCCATGATGGTATAATAAAATTTTTTTTTAAAACCCCAAACTGTTCATGATTGGGTTTCAGTCACACAGTGTTCTAGCACTCATCCCTCCACCGGTGCACATTTCCCATCACCAACGTCCCCAGTTTCCTCCTCCACGCTGCCTCTATGCAAGCAATTTTCTTCTCTGTTTTTCTCTTCTTTTGTGCATTGTTCTACACTTAATCTTAACCCTACAACCTCATACTAAATATAACCCTCATATACCAGCAGCTTCAGAAGGTACCCACAGTCAGAATCAAGATACTAGCTTAATACTAATTCTAATCCTAGCCATAACCTCAGCTCCAACCCTAATCATAACCAAAACCTCGCTTAAACAAAGTCCTAACTTAACTGAAGAAACTAACACCCTAAGTACTACCCCTAACTCAAATTACCTTTTACCCTTACATTAACCATTGCCCTAAACCTACCATTAACCCTAGGCTAAAGTACTTAGCCTTACCAAAAACTCAAATTCTAACCCTAGTCCTAGCTCTAACCTGTAACAATAACTGTATCCTAACACTCAACCTAACCCAACCTGTAACCCTGAGAAGCTAGAAATCTCAGTAGATGTTGTTACTCTCAAACTCCTAACTCTAGCATAAATCTAATTTTTAGAAACCAACAGCTCTAGAAAGTTTTCTTTAGCCCTACACCAACTCTCATCTAAACCAAACATTAATCCTAAATTTAACCCTGTTCTTACCCTAACCTCTCTTACTCTAACCCTAAACTCAAACTTAATGTGGGAAATCAGGCCCCTAAATAAAAAGTCCTAGATGGAGAAATTCCCTCGGGAAAGCAAAATGAGCTTAATTTAGAAAATGGAGACAGTAAAGCTGCAGTCGAGTTGGAATTCGCCCTGGTGTTTCAGGAGATTACCATTACTTCAATGCTATACATCAAGGGTACTTGCTGATTTCTTATCACCATAGCCACAGCTATGTAAATATTCCAGCTTTTTTTTGCTTTTATTTGGCAGGGGGTGGTCGCACCCAGCAACGCTTGGGTTACCCTGGCTTTCCACTCAGGAATTACCCTGGCAGTTCTCGGGACCATAAGGGCTGCCAGGGATAGAACCCGGGCTGGCTGAGTGCACGGCAAATGCCCCATCCACTGTGCTATTGCTCTGGCCCCCTGTTCTTGATGTATATGTTAAGAATGGTCCTTGTAAAAATGTAGTAATTAAATTTGCCTATAAATGGATGGATATGGAGAGACGCGCGTTGAGTGAAATTAGCCAGAAGGAGAGAGACAGATATAGAATGACTGCATTTATTTGCATGACATAAATATATATATATATATATACATATATATATATGTACATATTATGATACCAATATCCAAGGTCAGGTGAAACATGGATCAGGGAGGTCTTGTCAAAGGTGAAAATTATCACAAACATGTGGGAGTCAGAGGCTAGGAAAGACAGAGAATGGAACAGTGTGCCAATAATTGTCGAAAAGCAAATACCAACCTAGAACTGAGCATTAAATAGAGGCAAAAAGATACACATGACAAACCATTTAATGTATGTATTGTAATCCACAATGTGGAAGGGAAGGAAAAGAGAAAGTCAGAGAGAAAGAAAAAGAAATAAAGAACCTGCCATAGAGGCAGGCTAGGAGAGGGAGGAGGGAATCTGGGACATTGGGGGTGGTAAATGGGCACTGGTGGAGGGATGGGTGCTGGAACATGGCATGATCAAAACCCAAATATGAACATCTTATGAACATCTTTGTAATTGTGTATCCTCATGGTGGTATAATAAAAATATTTTGAAAAAAGGAATGGTCCTTTGTAATGGAACCTCAGGGAAGGCAATGCCAAATTAATAAATCAGCTCAAACTGTCCCCTGGCTGGGGACTGTGGAGATTTCTTTGGGGTCAGGATAATTCCTCCTAATTTATGTGTGCTTCATTTTGGGGTGACTAGGAGGGTATAAGCAAAAGGTGCAGGGCCATCAGTTTTAAAATGTTAAACCCGTGGATGGGGATTCCCAATGTGATCAGCAAAGGGAAGGAAACTTCAAGCTACTGACCAGAGCCAGTCTCAAGGTGTACAATTAATAGAAATCATCTCTCAGTAAGAAAAGATGAAACTATAGGATTCAGAGCCACTGGCTAATATAACAAGACAGACGTAATATATTGAAATTTATTGAGAACAGAACAGAAAAAATTATGTGCATGTTCTTCAGACTCTTGCACTATTCCCGTACTGATGCTTTACTAAAATTACTATCATTTATTTGACAACATTGTTCTGAGCTTTCAGAACATGGCAGCTTTTATTTACAAATTTGGGAGAGTAGGAAATACTCTTAAAGGCAAAACATAACCAAACTGGAGAGGTTCCCCAGAATTTATACAATCTTACTTGGTCCATAGTGAGAATGAATTTGCTACCGTTAGAATGACCAGATTGAGTTAAAATTGAGGATACCTCAGAAGACATGAGAGCTGCCCTTGAAAAATGAGTACAGTGAAATGGCTGGGGGACAGACTATCACAACCGCAGGTCTAGTTCTGGCCGATGAGGATGGGAAGAGAAGAAAAAGATTCATTACTAAATCACCCTCAAAGAAGAATGACTGTTCTCACGGTGGCTAGGTGCCACGGATTGTCCACTTCCCAAAAATTTAGAAAACACCAACAATACAGGAATGCTGTGGTAGGCTTGACATGAGGGGCCTTTTAACCACTTTCACCACTCTCTACCCAGTGTTTCAGAAACTCAGTGGGCAATGGGAACTTCAGGGAATTACCTTTTTCAACAAAAACAACAGTGGTGTAGTCATACCGCTTACATAGCACTTATGCATAAGGACCTTTATGCCGTTATTCAGGCAGCATCTGATTGGGATGATTTTTATATTTATGATTAAACCACCCTTATGAAAAAAACTATAAAATGACACCTACTTAACATGCTGTGTATAGAACTGAATTAAAAGAGGATTTTTCAGGAGAGAGGGGAGAGAGAGAGAAAGAGAGAGAGAGAGAGAGAGAGAGAGAGAGAGAGAAAGGAGATACAGAACTCTGCCATGGAGGAAGGCTGAGGGAAGGGGAGGGTAATGGGACATTGGTGATGGGAAATGGGTACGGTAGAGGGCTGAGTGTTGGAACACTGAAGAACCAAAAGTCAAACATGAACATCTTGTAATTTTATATCTAAAGATGGTATAATAAAATAATTAAAAAAGAGGATTGTGCAAAAGCTAAATAAGAAGGTAAAAAGGTGCAGGGGCCTGGAGAGATAGTACAGAGAATAGAACTCACTTGCTTTGCATGTGATGAACCCGAATTAGCCCTAGCACTGCCTATGGTTCCTCAGCAGTGCCAGGAGTGATTTTTGAGCACAGAGCCATGAGTAAGCCTTGAGCACTACCAGGAAAAACCAAAATTAAACAAATAAATAAATAACTGTATCACTGTATCACTGTCTTCCCATTGTTCATCAATTTGCTCGATAGGGCACCGGTAGCATCTCCATATCGCCCTGTCACAAGCAAGCGTAGCTCAAGGGCATCTGCTTGCTCCATGAACAGGAAGAGTCTCAAACCATTCTTCAGGTCATGGAATTGAGGTCCATAATTGTTACTAGTTTTTGGTATAACAAATAAAACATGAGTAGTTTGCCAGGCTCTGCATGTAGGTGGTATACTATCAGTAGAAAGCTCTCATCTAGAGAATTTACTGATGAAACTTTATAGGGGAAATATCAGGTTTTTGCTTGGATGGAGCTCTGAGGAACTACGGAGTTCGAATGTTGAGAACAACTGACCACATGATGTGTGGGTTGCTCTGGCTTTTGCTAGACTCACTGGGATGACAGGCATCAGTTAGAACCTGTGTAGAACTGCATACAGTATATAAATAAGAAAAAGAACCTGGGAAGGACCTTATCCTAAAAATCAGTATTATCTAAGAATGTCGCCGGCCACAAAATAGTCACACACCAAGGATCTGTGTGTCTGGCGTGGGTGGGTCTATCTTCTGGGGAAGCTGGTATGGAGGTGGAGAAAAGGTAGGGTCCAAATCTCTGCCCGAGTCCAGCCAGCGTGGTCCCTCTCCGCACGTGTGAGCTAATCCTTGGAGCAATGTTGGACTCGCCAGGGGCGGGGCCGAGCCCTCTTACCCAGAGGTCAGCTCCATGGATTGCTTCCACATGGGGCTGGCCAAGCAGCACAGCTGTAGATCTGGAGTAAATGGATCTGGATCTCTTCCGGGTTGCAGAGGAGCTGTGGATACTATAAATAAATGAAATTTATATATTTCATTTATACAAAAGATAGCCCATAATGCCCGAACAGGAGTGTAGGATACTTGTGACAAATCCTTTGGGGTAGGACAATGGCAAATGCCAGCCCACCCAACTGGTAGTCCCTCAAATTGCAATGAGAAAGAACCCAATTAGGAAACCCTATGATAAAATTCTAAGATACCCTCTGGAATGACCTTACTGTCTTTTGGAAAACCTAGGCAGGCAGAGATATGCTAAGCCATATACCGACTTTATTATCATATTGTAATAAACTGTTCAAAGACAGGTAGAAAACCGGAAGTCTCACTTTCCTCACTGGCAGTGGAAAATGCCAGAAGGACTCAAAAGGAATTCACCCTGGTGTGGGAGATGTAATAATATATTACATCTAGCTGTAATAATATATTACATCTAGTCAAATATATCAAGGCTTGTCAGAACGTAGGGTAGGAAAGCTCCAGGGCAGGACTGTTAGTAGCAGTGATCCAAGGGAAAAAGAGAAATTGAAATATACAGCTGTGGAAAAACAGGTCACAGGAAATCCAAGAGCAAGGCCAAGCCAGGAAGATTGAATGCCAAGAAAACACCAGGATATGCCCCAAATACAAAAAGGGATGTTGGTCTACCCAGTGTTGCTCAAAATTTGATAAGGATGGGAAACCCTTTATCATTAAGGAAACTGGGTCAGGGGTTCTCTGCAGAAACAAAAGAGCACTGGGCAGTGCAAATGCAGCGTCACTGGTGGCCACCACTAGAGGGAGCGCAGGACTAGATTTAGAAGTAGAAGGACAAAGCATACATCATTGACAAAAGACCCCTTTGAAGGGTCTCTGCAGGTCTCCTTTGGGAAGATCCATTTTAAACCAGGATGAACTGATTGTCATTCCAGGGTTGACTGGTTCAGATTATACAGGATAAGTAAAGTGATTGTCAGAGTCTTATCCCCATTCAAAGGGCCACATAGGTGCTGCTATCCCGCATCAAGTATCTCGAGCCCCAAAGAAAGAGAAGGAGGATTTGGGCTCTATGAACCCTTTGAAAGAAATTTATTGGGTGACTTCTACTAGTAATTCCAAATTCACCTTGAGATTCTGGCTTGATAAAGTGCAGTTGGATGGAGTGCTAAACACAAGAGAAGGGTTATAGTCACTGGACAGCGAGACTGGCCCTATCTATGGAAAAATGAGCTGTACCCCTGGCAAACAGGAGAAGGAGGCTGACAATTAACTAGAATTAGCAAAAACTCTAGTGTGTGAAACAAGGATTAGCAGGGAGGTTCATTACACACCCATGTATTCCTGATATTGTCATCAATCATGGGGGTGAGAATTACTTAACCAATGGGGCTTTAGGAGCCACTGTTCCTCTAGAACCCCTCCCACTCCAGAGCACTCAGGACATACCATGGGGAGAGCAGCTGCCTCTAAAGGAGGGGGAGTTAAAGGAACTGACAAAGTTTATAGCCGAACAATTCCAGGCAGAAAACATAGAAACCAGTATTAGCTCTTGGGACACTGCGGATGGAGTTTAAAGAATAAATCAGGAAGCTGGTATATGTTACATGACCTTAGAACCAAAATGCAGTCTTAAACTGTTCATCATAAGCAACCCCACGATGATTTCACAGCACTGGGAAATCAAAATATTTGGTCTGAAGGGACTGTTTGTTGTTGTTTTTAAATATAGCCTTCATCCTAGCTGATTTCAAGCCCAGGTACTCGGGTCTCGGAGGCTAAAGGCACTGGGCTTCCGTGGAGATGAAGCTGGGGTCCTTCCCCACTCCTGTCTGCTGGTGGCCCGCCCACAAACTGCTTCCGGTGGTAGGTCATGATCCAGAGATAGGACACACAGGGCAGAGCCAAGCTACCAGCTCTCCCCATGGTGCACACCATGCAAAGCAACTGCGCAATATCTCAAACTATTAGAAACCAGCACGTTCCAGAAACTCAGAAAGTCAATGCAAGAATAATAGAAATAGTCATGACTTTATCAATACTATTGCCATATATGGGCTGAAATGGTCAATATAATTAGTGCCAGCTAAGGGAGCAGGCATGGGGATGGGGCAGGGTGGGAAATGAGGCTCTTTGGTGGTGGAAGCACCTTGGTGGGGGATTGGCGTTGATGATGAATCTTTCGAACAATATTGTGAAAAACTTTGTACTTTGTATATCATGGTGTCTTAATAAAAAATAAAAACTATATTCTTCACCAAAGGACAGAGAACTGTTTATACGTGCCTGTAACTAATAATGCACATCCCACCAGACATTCCCAGTAGAGAGCATTGCCCCAAGAAGAATGCTGAATAGCCCCACTATTCCCAACATTATGTCCATGAGGCTTTTCACAGTCTCAGTGAAGCTAACCTGACCGTGCTCATTTATCGTACATGGATGATATTCTAAGGGCTCACTCTGAAAGGGTCCACTTGGAAGAAATATGATATGCTACAGTTCATACTCTTCTTTGTCTTTACTTCCATCCTAAGTTTAGACGCTGTGGATTTACAATACTGATAATGGTAGAACTTTATACATCAAACATTCCTGTATCACACCTGCCGCCATCTGCTTCCCTACACCATTGTCCCTGTGTCCCCCCTGCCCCAACCCTTGTCCTATCCTTTTTCCTATCCACCACACCTTGATGGTGACAACCCTTGTCTTATCCAGTTCCTTCTGCTGTGATTTGTTTCTCAAGCAATGAGACCAGTTCTCAGTTTCTATTGCAGTTGGGAATATTTTTTATTTTCTTACTGTGGTTCTTTATATTGCAGATATCACTTCACTTGATCACTTGACATCCCGTTATTCATCAATTTGCTCTAGCGGGTGCCAGTAACATTTCCATTTGACCCTACCACGTGCCAGTGTAGCCCAATGGCATCCGCTTGCTTCAGGAATACAAAGAGCCTCAAACCGCTCATCCAGGACTTGACGCAGAAGTCTGACCATCTTGTAGGTGGGTGGCCATGTGATCTTTGATGTCACGTGGGATCCAGTCCAGTGGTCATCCCCAAATCGCATTACATGTTCAGCCCATCTGACCTTCGAAGCTTTGGCAAACGTTGACAGCCCCCTGACTCTGAAACAGCAACGGAGGTCTGGAACTCTCGATTCTCTCACTTGAGTGAGGCGTGATATTCCAAGCATAGCTCTTTTGATTCCTCTTTGGGAGACCCAAATAGCATTCTCATCCTGCTTTCGTAGGGCCTCGGTCTCTGAGGCATATGTTAATGCAGGGAGATCAGTGGAGTCGAAGATGGAGCCGAAAGTTCTTTGTCCTTTTTAGCTATTTCTTCGATGCTCTTGAAGGCATTCCATGCTGCCTCTTCCTCCTGCACAGCTCAGGCCTTAGGTCGTACATCATGTTGACATCATATTGCAGATATGAGGAAGATTGTTCTATGTCAGTCCTTCTCTTCTAACTTTACTCAGCATGATACTCTTCAGATTCATTTGTGTAGCAATAAATTGCCTTTACTTTCCCCTTAGGCTATATAGTATTCTATTGCATATATATACACTGCTGTTTTTTTTTTATCCAGTTACATGTTCTTGGGCACTCCAAATTTTGACTATTGTGGATGGTTCTGCAAATGAACATAAGAGTGTAAATATATTTTCTGAATAGAGGTTTTTGGCCCTTGGGGTAGATACCCATAGGGGAAGTTGCTGGATCATAAGAAAGCTCATTCCTAGTGCTCTGACAGTTCTTCATATTATTTTCCAAGAAGGTTGAATTGATTGACATTCTACCAGCAGTAAGAGAGGGTCCAGTCTCCCATCCATGCTAGCCCCTGGTTGTTTTTGTTTTCTGTGATTGTGCCCATCACAAAGTATCACTGTTATGGAAGTGATATTCCCATTTTTTGTTTTATTTGTATTTCCTAGAGGATAAATGATGCATAATATTTTCTCATACACATTTTGTTATTTCTAAATCTAATTTGAGAGTTTTTGTTTGTTTTGGGGCCACACATAGTGATGTTCAGGGGTTAAGGGGTTACGCCTGGCTTTGCACTCAAGAGTTATTTCTGGCAAAGCTTGGGAACCACATAATATGCCAGGGGTCAAATCTAAGTTAGCAAATACCCCACCCATTGTATATTGCTCTGATCCCTGATTTAAAGTTTAGTTAATCTCTTCCCCCACCTAAAAAAAACTGTTTTACTTATTTTGACTTTTTCTGGCCGCATGCAGCTGTAGCTTATGGCCTACCTTTGGCTCTGCACTCTAGACTCTTGGTGGGCTTGGGGACCAATTGCGTGCTGGGATCGAACCTGAGTGGGCACGCGCAAGGCAAGCACCTCTACACATTGCACCACAGTTTCAGATTTCAGCCACTTTCCCCAATTTTTGTTCAGTTTTTTTTTTCCGTAAAGTTCTTTCTGTGCTTTATGAATCTGATGACTGGCAGGCAAATATTCTCCTGCAGTGGTGAGTGTCTTTTTATTCTGGTCCTCTTTTCTTTCTGACTGCAGGTGTCTGTCTTGTCCCTTATCTTCATGTGGATTTTCTCAGTATATGTTTCTGTCCTTCTTCAAAGAACAATAGACACTGATTAGACCCACCTAATCAGTTAATTTTTTTTTTATTTTTGTGTTTTTGGGAGGAACGACACCAAATGATGCTCTGGAGATTTACTAATAACTCTTGTGCTCAGGAATCACCTTTGGTTGTGCTTGGGGGACAATCTAGGGTGCCACGGATTGAAATCGGCTTGGTCTTGCCCAAGGCAAATGCCTTACCTTAACTATACTATCATTTAGGCCCCAATCAGATCATTTCTATGAGTGCCTTTTTAAGAAGACCCTGCTCAAATGTTTTCCCAGTATAAGATCCTCAGGTTAAGACTCTAGTGTGAAATTCAGAGGATGTTTTAGAATAAGTAATACTAAATCTAGCTCTCTTCAGAGATGTAGCCAAAGCAGATGGATGCACGCTTCTAGATGCACCATTTATTTACTTTTCAAACTTCAGCTATAGATCCAAAATGCCTGCTACTAAATTATGACTCTACTTAAAAACTGTTTAACCTAGAAAAAGAAAGATAGTAGAATACTCCACATTTTCAGTATAATAATCTCAGTGAAGAAGGCAATACAAGTAATGACTCATTATA
>JAJIBD010011386.1:0-59630 GCA_021461705.1 Cryptotis parvus
AAAAATGAAACCTCAGAGACAAAAAAGTTTGCATGCTGTACACTGGCCCAGAGCTAATGATGAAATAAAGCCTTCATCTTGGTATTAAGAATCTTGCCAGAAACATCACAAACTGTGTTTTTTTAAAACAAGTAGATGCTAAAATCAGCAAGATCTGACCAGAACTTCAAATAGCTGTTTACAAAGGTCAAAATCCTGAACAAGCAAAGACACAAAATGACATACTTTAAAAAAAAAAATAGCAGAATATCTTTCCAAGTTCTAAATTCTTTAAGCTTTCTGTGGGCAGAACTCCTTCCACCATAAATGAATCCCTCCACCTGAATTACATACTCACACTTCTCTCTAAAACTCCAGACCTTATTCTAACAGTACGTGCAGCAAACTTGAACTCTCCGGACTTCCAGAGAACAAAGGTGAGTGGAGAAAGCGAAGGAGAGCAGCAGCTTTCTCCTTTTGCTCTAAAATTTCAGAACAATTCAGTCTCCACTTTGACGAGTGGTGTGTGTGAAGTCCAGGTGTTGGCTGGGGGTGAGTTGAGCCCAGCTAGCCCAGGCGCAGGCTCCTCCTGGCTCTAGACCCAGAAAGGTATAAATCTAGAAAACTCCCCAAAGGCAAAGCAACTGTGAGAAAAAAAAAATATTTGGAAGATACTAATTACCCGATTTTTTTTTCTTTTTGGGACACACCCAGCAATGCTCAGGGTTACTCCTGGCTCTTCACTCAGGAATTACTCCTGGTGGTGCTTGGGAACATATGGGATGCCGGGGATCGAACCCAGGTCAGCTGCACACAATGTAAACGCCTTACCGCTGTGCTACCACTCCAGCCCCGTCCGATTTTAAACTATATAGTAAAGCTATTGTAATCAAAGCAATGTTGTAATATTAAAATAAAAAGCAAACTTTCAGACCAATGGAACATATTTGGGAGGCTGGAAAAATTCCTCCAATGTATAAATAGTTAAAAATAACAAAGGAGGTAGGTGTATTAAGGTGAAGTAAAGTCTAACAAATGTTGCTGAAAAAAACTGGAGAGTTGTGGGGGGCCTCTGGGGTCCCCAACAGTATCAGGATAGAAGCTCTCTTCTACCTCCCGGAGGTCACCAGGGAATGGATGTAAACTCATTGAGTCCAGCACAGTTCAAAAAAAAAAAAAAAAAAAAAAAGGCTTTTAATAGCACAACAAGCTCTACCACGAAATCCAATATAATGGAAGACCTCTAGCTCTGGTAAGAACTTAGACCATTAATTAAAAAATAAAAGAACTTAGACCATACACAAGAGCCCAAGTCTCCAACCAAAGAGGATCCCACAAGAGAGGGTCCCACCAAAGAGGAGTCCTGCCAAAGAGAGAGTGTACCTCAAATCTGTCCCCTTATATACACCAAAGTAATCCTAACTGTTGACAGGGATGGTCCTGTCAACAAAGATCAACTCAACAACTTCAAGATAGCATAAGAGTATAGAAGGGTAGTGCCATACCCTACCATAGGTCTAAACAAAGGATTATGCCAAGGACTAATCCCTTCTTCCAAGATTATCTCTTACGTAAAACACTGGAGAGAGGGAGGGGCTGGTATAAAATAATACATCTTAATTTCATGGGATCCAGGTAATCTAGATAGTACCCATAAGGTCCTTCTTATTTTATCTGCACCAGGGTGATTCTGAGTATCTTGTTCTCTATATACTGAAAAGTGTCACACTCACCTGCTTGAGAGGCAAACTAATATGATCCTTCTATAATCTTAAAAGATAGTCTGGACGTAGCCAGGGCGTACTCTCCTGGTAAATTCTAACTGTCCCATGCTGTGTCCAGTGGGTATAAAGAGGAGCTGTACCCAATCTAGATAACGTAGAAATCTTAGTAGATGTATAATAAGTCAGAAGTTACTCATTCAGAGTCAAGGTGACTTCTGTAACTGCCACACCCTCCACCAGTGTTTACATAGACGAGAGATCTCATTAGCATGAACCTGGTTAAAGAACATGTAAATAGCTGGGAGTGGATAAAACAGCAAAGCTCCCCAAGCTAGGTAGGCCTGTCATCCAATAGAGAGTCACAACAAACAAACAAATAAAACACCCAAACCATAAAACTGAGTCCAAAACTGACATTGAAATTCAAACTGGAATGAATACCTTGATACTAGAATAGATTCCATGAAATGCACTATGCTAAAATTAAAAGGCAGCCTGCTGAGAGAAGAGGTAGCTCAAGGGAGAACATCATTTGCATGTGGGAGTCCTGGGTTCCCTTCCCTTCCACCACATGGTTTAACCGAAGACTACCAGGAGCACCAAACTAGAAACAGCCCCTGAGAACCACCAAGTGTGGCCCGAAAATAACTACACACACACACACACACACACACACACACACACACACACACACACACACACACACACACCAAGAAGCAGAAAACAGATACATCCTCAAAGTCCTATGGATGGGCAATAGGCATAAGAAAAAGTGTTCATCAACACTATCACTGTATCACTGTCTTCCCGCTTCATCATCGATTTGCTCGAGCGGGCACCAGTAACATCTCCATATGACCTGTCTCATGCAAGTAAAGCCCAAGGGCACCTGCTTGCTCCAGGAACATAAAGAGCCTCAAAACCATTCCATCAGGTCATGGGAATGAGGTCTATAATTGTTACTGGTATCTGGCATATCAAATACGACATGGGTAGCTTGCCAGGCTCTGCCGTGCAGGTAGCATACTCTTGTAGTCATCTCAAAATCCAGCATTTATTGATGAACCGCGGCCACATAGGGCTGCCTGAGCCGGACTGTGATAGGCTGGTCTGCTGGGTGGAGTTCTGACGAGGGGGAAGTCCGGATGTGGAAAATGGAGGTCCTCATGGAGTAGGGGGTCGTCTGGCTTGTGAGGCTCTGCTGGGGTGGCGGGCCAGGGCTTGAACCTGCCATCCCTCCCAGGCACCTCATGAGTGGCTGGGCACAGTGAGAGCCAGTAGCAGCTCTGCCCCAGGAAAATGCTAATTAAACAACAATGAGATAACATCCTACACCAGCAAAAAGACATATCAAAAAGCCTGGTACAAGTACTGGCAGATTTACCATCAAACAAGATCCTGTTCCCTCCTGCTCAGAATACAGACTGGTTCAGTCTGTTCAAAAACATGGAAATGTCTCAGAAAAATTAAAATTCGAACTGCCATTTAAACCAGCAATTCTCCTTGATAGCCCAGAACATAAAAACTTTACTCACAGAAAGATGTATTTGCAACTACTGCCTTGTAGTACTATTTACACAGCCAAGATGTGGAAACACCTCAAAGGTCCAAAAACCAAGAGTGGATATATAAGGAATAGAATATATACATAATAAAATTCTAGTTAACACTAAGAAAAGATGAAATCTTCCCTTTTTGTTCTACTAAAACTTGAATAGAACCACAGGGTGCGATGTTAAGTGAAATAAGCAAGTCTGAGAGAGGCTAAGCCAGGATGATCTCACTCATTTGTGGTATGTAAAGAAACAGAAGGCAAATGACAGTATCTGCTAGTCCAAAGCCTCGGAATCTGACTGCAGTCACAAAGCCAGTGTGGGTGAAAGAGGAGGTGCACATTAGGAATACGAAAGTAGACACGGACCTGGAGGTGAAATGAGAACACTTGGTAGAGGGTCTCTGACATGTGATTGTGACAGAGTACAGCCTCTCAATACACCAAAAGTATAAACAATGATACTATTATAACCAGGAAAATAAGCTACATACAACATTTAATAAGAACTTTAAACATCTAATTCACACAGATGAAGTAAGTTGTTTCATGCTAATTAAACAAGTAATGCTGTTGTAACAGTCATTAACAGAGTAAAGAGCTCAACAGAGTAGTGATACAGTATCTTTTAAAAATGATCTTATGTCAATACCTAACTCTACAACTTGAAAGTACATTCAAAAAAAATTTTAAAAGCTAACAGAAGAAAAACAATACAAATTAAAGATAAAATGATAAGAAAAGGTCTTTATAAATCAATGCAACCAAGTAAGGGCTGATTGTTTAGGAAAAACCAACATCTGATTTACCATCATGGGCTTTTAAGAAAAGCACTGAAATTGCTAAATGCAGAAATAAAAGATGTTACATCACTAGTATCATTTAGTAATCATGAAGAAATATAAAGGCTTATAATATTATGAACAAGTGTACATCAGTAATTGGACATCCTCGTTAAAACTTACAAATTCCTACAAAAGAGTCACCAAATTATGATGAAACAGACTAAACTCATGAAATAGAAAATATGAAAATATTTACAATGTATAAGTATTTTTAAATCTAAATGAAATCACCTAAAACATAAATCTAGAAACAAATTTCTACAATAGCACATTCTACCAAAGATTTTATAAAAAAAATACATTCTCAAAAATTTCCCAAAAAATTGAAAATAAAACAGTTCATAACTAATTATCTACAGAAGTACCATGATACTAAACTCAAAGACACAGCAAAAACAAAAAAAAACTATACACCAACGCCCCATATAAAGACTAATGTAAAATATCACCACAAATTACTAGCAGAAATAATTCAGTGGAACATGAAAAGGAATATACTAGCGTAATCTATTATTAAAACACAATGATGCTTCAAGTGTACCAGAGTAATAGCACAGCAGGTAGTACACTTGCTTTGCACACAGCTAATCTGGGTTCAATCCCCAGCATCCCATACGGTCCCCCAAGTCTGCCAGGACTGACCCCTGAGCACAGAGCAGGAGTAAGCCCTGAGCACCACCAGGTGTGGTTCCTCCACCACAAAAATAAAAAGCATAATGCATAATGATGCTTTAACTTATAAAATTCAGGAGCTAGAAATATAGGTTAAGGGACTTGACAGTAGATGTTATTTTGACCTCGGCACCTCATATGGGCCCCTAAACACCCTGAGGATTAGTCCTGGAGCACAGGGCCTGGAATAAGCCATGCCCCAAGCACTCCCCTGGAAAAAAAATAATACAAACCCCCACCCCCAAATCAACCAATGAAATAAGCTGCAAGAGAATGAAAGATAAAAACCAAACTCAATTAGCACAAGAAAGAAAGCGTGTGACACAGTTCAACATCCTTTCAAGATGACAAACAACAATCAGATGAAAGCCAAAGAAGTTTCCTCATAACCAAAGCAGAAGGTGACCGCCATGCTCCCTGCTAAAGGACTAAGAGTTGTTTAGAACCGAGTCACTGACATGTGAATGGAGGAGAACTCTATAGAAGAGGCTCACCCCAGCTTAGAAAATTTGCAATGTATTGAAACAAGGGTGAATTCTGACGACAATTGTGCCAAACGAATAAGAGCAAAAAGAGAACTAGTTCACTTACATGACTCCATGTATGTGCAGTAGTCTAAAAAGTCAAATTCAGAAATTATAAATAAAATGGTTGCTCCAAGGGCAGGCTGGGTAGGAAATAGGGGATTTATTCAATGCCACTGGTGGCCTACATTTTTTATATTGTAGTATCATAAAAATGATAATAAGATGGCATCAAAAATAGCAAAAGAAATGGTTATTGTCATCAAAATTTTATCTTGCACTGTAAATAGGTATCTTCTACCATAAGGAGCACGACCATACCAAAGAAGCCTCCTGATGGTCAGAAACATGAACTGCCCTGTCCCGGCGCAGGGCGGGGTGAGTCCCAGGCTTATAAGATGAAGTTGTTTGGATGTGTGCTGCAGATGGCTGTACAGCAATGTGGAACGATTTACCCCCACTGGAATGTACGGCTTAAACATGGTTATGATGGCACAATTTTTGGTCGTAGATATCTTAACACAATAAAATAGAAAATATTAGTAGCCTAAAACTTACTAAGTCTCAATCTATTTACAAAACAGGCCAATTTGTGTTTTTAATTTATTTGTAACTTTACTTGCTTATTCATTTTATTATGTGCTATACTAATCTGATGACTTGTACTAGACCATCAATTAATACTTACAGAAGTGCCCACGAACTGCCTCGGTGCTCTAGGCCATGATGCAGAGACTCAGACACGAGAGGGAGAGCTGCCATCCGGCTCTCCCCTACCTCAGCTGACCATGAGGTTCCCAGAAGGCAAGATGGGTTTTGGGTGTTGGCCCATCACCTCTGTAGGGCCTCAGAAGCAGCCGGATGAGACTCACTCACCATAATAGCTGCCATTTTCATGGCCTGGACCCGTACATCAAACTAGTGGAACCAATCATGTTCTAGAATATATTATGGTCTACAATGTGTAAGAAAGGGAAGTGAGAAGGAGAGAGAGAAAGAGAGAAAGGAGATAAAGAACCTGCCATGGAGGAAAGCTGGAGGAAGGGGGAGGGAGGTGGGGACATTGGTGGTGGGAGATGGGCAGGGGGTAGAGGGATGGGTGTTGGAACACTGTAGAACCAAAATTCAAACATGAACATCTTGTAATTGTATATCTAACAGTGGTATAATAAAATATTTTTAAAAAATAAATAACAAAATAAAAGTAAAAAAAAAATAATTACATAAGTGGTGATCTCATAATGTGGTCAGTCCTAGAACCAGTATTTGGCTCCGAGAATGTGACCATCCATAGAAAGGTGGTCGGCAATAAGAATTGCATCAGCTTGGACACAATGAAATGACGCAGGGAAGAAGACAGAGAAGGGAAGGGTGATAATTTGAATCCGACCAGATGAAAATGGACCAACATGCTTCTGTGTGAGGACAGACTTCTGGGAACTGGAAACTAAAGCCTGGAGACTAGAATTATAAGGCCAGTGACCTCATATAGGCTATCAGCTCAACCCAGTATGTGCCCACGCCCAAGAAACCACTCATCGAGAGAAATCAAAGTATCCCAAGGTCATCTCCATTTTCAATGTAAGTGTATACTTTCCACCAATAGTTCACAAACCCTGATTAGTGACAGCAATAAACTTACAATGATCTTAAAACTGATTATTAAAGGATGCACTTTTTATTTCGCAAAAAGAGAAATGTTTTTTAAAAAAGATAAGCCACCCTGTACTATATATGTTTAAAGCCAATTTAGCCTCAAAATAGGAGAAATGTCATGATGAGAGATCACGCATATGAGTTTCAGGGACATTTTACTATATTCTCCTTATCTTTTACTATATTCTCCTTATATTTCTCACTGTTCCAAAGTCAGGGATGCTGTCTCGTTTGCCAAGGCATTGAAAATCAGAAGGGCTGTACATGTAATGCGATTTGGAGATGACCACTGGACTAGAGCCATTACAGACTGGATCCCACAGGATGTCAAAAGATCATGTGGCTACCACTCCTGGTAATATACTCTGCGAAGCCAAAATACGCAGTGGAAACACCATCCCTACTTTTATGTTCATAGCAGCATTATTCACAATAGCCAGAATCTGGAAACAACCTAAGTGCCCTAGAATCGATGACTGGATAAAGAAGCTTTGGTACATCTACACAATGGAATACTATGCAGCTGTTAGGAAAAATGAAGTTATAAAATTTGCCTATAAATGAATGGACATGGAGAATATTATGTTGAGTGAAATTAGCCAGAAGGAGAGAGACAGATACAGAATGACTGCATTTATTTGTATGATATATATATATATATATATATATACATATTATGATACCAATATCCAAGGTCAAGTGAAACATAACCTTGTAACAGGAGGTCTTGTCAAAGGTGGAAATTATCACAAACGTGTGGGAGTCAGAGGCTAGGTAAGACAGAAAATGGAACAGTGTGCTAACAATTGTCGAGGGTACTAATACCAACCTAGAACTGAGCATTAAATAGAGGCAAAAAGATACACATGACAACCCTTTAATGTATGTTCTGTAATCCATAGTCTGGAAGAGAAGGAAAAGAGAAAGAGAGAGAAAGGGAAAGAAATAAAGAACCTGCCATGGAGGAGGGCTGGGGGGAGGGGAGGGAACCGGGGACGTTGGTGGTGGGAGATGGGCACTGGTGGCGGGATGGGTGCTGAAACACAGTATGACCAAAACCCAAATATGAACTTTTTAATTGTATATCTCACAGTGGTATAATAAAATACTTTTAAAAAAAGATCATGTGGCCGCCCAGCTACAAGATGGTCAGACTTCTTCGTCAAGACCCTGAATGAATGGTTTGAGGCTCTTCGTATTCCTGAAGCAAGCAGATGCCATGGCTACACTGGCACGTGATAGGGTCAAATGGAAATGTTACTGGTGCCTGCTCAAGCAAATCGATGAATAACGGGATGTCAAGTGATCAAGTAATCAAGTGATTTATCACTTATTCAGGGACCAAGAAATAGCACTTAAAACATGTATAAAACATTATTGCAGGTAATTCTGTAACTTCTACCTTCTATATTTCTAAGAAAATATTTAGAATTGAAGACGTGAAAGTTAAAAGAAAGGGCAGGAAGACAGTTTTCACTGAATATTAACCTGAATCAGGTAATATACCATTTGTTTTCTGTGTCTGTTTGGGGACCACACCCAGCAATGCTCATGGCTTAGCCAGGGATCACCCACACAGAGCTGCAGGGACCTTATGTGCTGCCAGAGACTGAGCCCAGGTCTGTCACATGTAAGACAAGTGCCCTACCCACTGTACTATCTCTCCAGCCCCAGGTAACATACCACTTGACACAGAAACTCAAGTATAATAAATAATAGTAATCATTCCAGTTAGCTTTTCAACAAGTTCTCTTTGTAGCTAGTGGTTTACTCCCAGGGAGCCAACATTCCACAGCCTAACAGCAACAACTGCTTTCTGAATGTTTTTTACTAAAATAGCTTGGTGAAAGATGACGAAATACTGTCAACCATGGAGCACATACCTTTCTCCATGTTTTACATTCCATATACACTGTTATTTTGAGTTTTATAAAGGAATGTTAAAAACAGTATTAAAAAGTAAAGTTAAGGGACTGTAGGGATAGAACAGGAGTTAAGGTACTTGCTTTACATGTAGCAGAACCCAATCTGATTATCCCTGGCACTGTATATGGTCTCCAAGAGTGCACAGAGCCAGAAGTAAGCTCTGAGAACTGCCATGTGTGACCCAAAAGCTTAGTAACAATAAAAAGGCTAACCTATTTATTGCCAAATACTATGTTCTAGTTTATTGTTCAACATGATTGAGACCCTACACAAAAAGGGGAAAATAGAAACTTAGCTATAGATTTTAGTTAATTTAGAAACATCCGAGCTGAGGAAGGGTGTCAGAAATTCTGAAGACAACAATATTGTTTCCAACTATAGCACAATTTTATTTATCCTGTGTGGGTGTAAATCACAGAGGCAAATATTTATTTGTCATCTCAAAATGAAATTCTGCCACAAAAAAATACAATCCCAATATATTCTGCAGTTAAACGACCAGTAACAAATGTCCTTTGAAAATAATACAATGAAGCACAAATCACAACCATATAAGCAGACACACAGGTTCCCACTAACATCCCTGTGTGTTCCCTACATCCTGGAGTTTGGCTGTTTTGTATTTTTAATTTTTTTCTATTGTTGCTGTTTAGGTACAAATACTTACCCTCCCTGTACTAACTCACTGAATGAGAACTGGCAAGAATATATCAGAGGCATATGAATTTGGGAAAAGTGGTAACATATTAGATGCCTGAGCTGGTAGCCAAATTCATGATGATGACATTGGTCTACCATTTCTTCACAATGATCTGCTATTAGACGAAGGAATACTAAAGCTTTGCTGTCAACCATGATAGGCACTAAATGGCAAGTGATCTCCAGTGAAGACTTACCTAACAATTCAAATCCTGCAGGACTAACTAGACATACCTAACAAGTCAAATCCTGCAGGACTAACTAGACATACCAACCTCTCCAAGTGAATACTGGACCTCAAAATCAGCTTAAGAGTGAAGGAGTATCAGTAAGATCTATTGTGTTTGCTTCCTCTGTGACTCTGGAGGCTGACGTTTGTCGGGGTGAAATCACCAGGAAACACTAGCAAGGCTAATTCTATAACATGTACCAGGTACTGTACTTTGGCGTCTGGGATAAAAGCTATTGTTTGAAAACTGGTCAAAACATCCTGCAAAGGGGACGGAAATCTCTTTGCGGCCATGCTCAAACTGGAAAGCTAAACTCAAATGATTTTCTAACCTGTGTGGGAAAATGACTTCAATCATTTGATTCAATCGTGGGGAGAGTGATTATATAATGAAGATAGGAGGGGTCTGAGACGGAAATGGCAAGGAGAGCCTAAGCATTTATGCAATCACCTACCATTTTAACTTCCATTAAATTCTCTCCATTTGAGAGCTGCAACTCTAATTAACATTAGGATAATCAAAGAGCCATTCCGGCCTGAGCCTGCCATTCCAAGGTCATGAGGCAGAGCAAAGGCAAAATAATACAGCACATACCAGATCATTTTTTTAGAGTAAATAAGGGGGTCTTCAATGTATAGTCGTGGGTGCCCCAACCTCCAAGAGAAAAGATTGCCGCATTCAGACCTCAGATACGGAGACACCCAGGTTGAAAATACATCTGTATGTTAAGACTCAAATGGGAAAGCTAAATATGTTTCAGAGATTAACAATGTTCCAGTTGAAGAGAATCCCCAACACACACACACACACACACACACACACACACACACACACACACACACACACACACACACAAGATGGGGAGGAGTGGGGAGAAGTTTGCATAGAGGCAAACTGAAATGGGAAGGAAACCTTTGCTCCCTGGTGTACTTAGTGGCTCAAGCACAAATCAAGGCAACTATTTATTTTTGGGCTTAAAGGCTCTGTAGGGGCAATGCAACACAACTGTTTATCCAAAGACACATTTCATCCATCAATTGGCCCATGTTCTTGAATGACAAAAGCAATCAAGTGGTACAAATCTTGACTGATTAGCATTCTCTGGAATGGGTCCTTTTCCTACCCTTCCCTGGCTACTTTGTTTTCAAGAGACCCCCTTGAAAATCTTCCTCGAACGCCCAACATCTCCTATCCCATTTGGCCTACTTTCTCAGATAAGTTCAACAGAGAAGACTTGCTTCATTGATCTAGAAATCATTCTAATTTTGTCCTATTCCATTTCTAAGGATTCTCACAGATTGATGAGTATAAACTAGTACACTTCTAAAGACAAAAATGCTAATATATATTAAGACTATATTTTTTCCCAGTAACTATCACCAGCAATCACAATTGTACTTTCTAAATGTTTGATGTAGCGGGTAAGGCACTTGTCTTGCACACAGCTGGTCCAGATTCATTTCCCCCATTGCCACATCTGGTCCCCCAAGTCAGGAATGATCCCTAGCAGAGAGCCAGGAGTAATCCCTGAGAACCACTCAGGTGCGGCCCCCAAACCGTAATAAATAAAATATTCAATTTCAACACGTTGCAAAAAGAAATCATTGTTAAAAAAAATTCAATTCATAACATACCAAATATGTGAGGCATGATTTTAAGCATATTAAGTCACTTTTAATCCTTACTGTGACCCTCATATGGTCCAGTTTTTATAGCCCCTCCTTTCAGCAGATAAGAAAACTGGGACAGAATGAAGTGAAACTTATTGAAGGTAACTAAGTGGTAGGCTAGAACTGAAAATTAAGTAGCCCTAAGGTTACAGAATTTTAACATATTTTAATATATAAGGTCCAGATTTGCTAGACTAATACACATAATTCCACTGACACCCATATCCATGCTGAAGCACATAACCAACCGTGTCTCAATTATCACCATGATAAATAACAACCCCAAATTAAAAATACCATGAAAAGCAACTGACACAAAAAACTATTGACATGTCTGGATCTTTCCAATTGCAGGGGGTAAATAAACAACTATTTAACTCCCTTATTGGAACTGTTAGCTACAAGCCGTTCATTTGGAACAGCTGTGACCCCCTGCAGCCCCTTTCACAGAAGCTGCTGACTCTGGGCCCAAGACCAAATGGGCTATTTCTGTTCTACCAGAACACTATTCAACCTGACGCCAGCTAACAACGGTTTAAGCAAAGTTCCTCTATGTGATTGCATGGGTGGTATTGACCCCCTCTTACCCTTTTGAAGGGATGGTTCTTTTCTAATGTGGACGTTTATTACATTGGTACAACAAGACATCAGACATCTAGTCAACCCGCCTGCCTTTGGAGCACAGCTCTCAGTAAGAGCTACTTCAAAGACATCTCTTTCCCTGCTGCCCCTTCCGGAGGACACCACTGATGAGTGGCAGTCACCCCACTGATTCACTACAGAAATATGCAGGTGCGCCCGGGCCACTGGGTGCCCTCCCCCACTGGCTCTTTCTCTTCCCATCTACAGAGTCAAAAAAGGAGAACTGAAGGGGAGCTTTTCAGTATTCAATATTCAGGGAAAGCAGGGGAAGGAATAACTAGCCGTGGACTCAGAGGCCACACAGCACTCTCTCCCCGCTGCATCCTGCTCAACACAGCCTCACTCGGCTCCCCCACCAGAGAAAGCTGAAGCTGGAAACGTTTGTGCCAGGGCAAACTAATGAAAGACCAGGCTGATGCTTGCACCCACCACTTCTTCAGACTTACAGAGGAACTCAACAGGGGAGGAGAGATGCTGCGCTATTTAGGGCAGAGGCTTCACAGGGGTCTGACCCAGTTAAAGTCCCAGTACTACGTGGCTCCCAAACATCACAGCGTGCAGTCCTAGAGGGCTCCAGCATAGCTTTGTCTGGGATAGCCCATGTTCAGGGCAGCCCTGCACCACGGACCCAAGCAGCATCATATCCTGGGATCCAGCACTGAACCACTGGCTGAACCGGCCAAGAACTTCCGGTAGCACCCCCAGGCATCAAGAGCATCGACTGGGCACAAGCAACGCCCCCAAAAAGAAAATGGAATTTTCATTTCATTCTTGGGGTGAGGAAATGCTGTTTGGTTGCTTGACAAGTGTAATGTGTAATTTTAAAGACTAAGAAAAATCAATCACAGGGGCCAGAGCGATAGCACAGCCGGTAGGACATTTGTCTTGCACACGAACAAGCCAGTTTCAATCCCAGGCATCCCATATGGTCCCCGAGCTCTGCCAGGAGTAATTCCTGAGTGAAGATCCAGGACTAACCCTGAGCAATGCCGGGTATGACCCCCAACAAAAAAAGAAAGAAAGAAAGAAAGAGAGAGAGAGAGAGAGGGAGGGAGGGAGGGAGGGAGGGAGGGAGGGAGAGAGAGAGAGAAAGAAAGAGAGAGAGAAAAGAAAGAAAGAAAGAGAGAGAGAGAGAGAGAGAGAGAGAAAGAAAGAAAGAAAGAAAGAAAGAAAGAAAGAAAAAGAAAGAAAGAAAGAAAGAAAGAGAAAGAAAGAAAGAAAGAAAGAAAGAAAGAAAGAAAGAAAGAAAGAAAGAAAGAAAGAAAGAAAGAAAGAAAGAAAGAAAGAAAATTAATCACAGATCTTGGGACACAGAGCAGGAGTTAAGTCACTTGCCTCGTGCCTGACTCTGATTTGTTCCCCAGACCCCAAGGGCATGATCAGGATTAAGCTCTGAGCACTGCCAGATGTGCCCAGAACCACCCCTTGCCCCCCTAAAGAGGGAAATGACAAAAATCATCTTGATAACTTTATTGAGACAAAAATATACATAAAATAAACTGAAAATATTCACACACACACACACACACACACACACATGCACACACACCATCACGAATATGTAGCCACTGAAATCGTCACAGCACTGGAAAGAACATACTCACCAACCCCAAATGTCTTCTGTATTTTATCTCCTTGCCTCAACTGATATTCCTCACAACAGAAATGAGCATTTGCATTGAAAACATGTATACTTTTTCTAGCATTTCATGTAATAGGATCAGACTGACAACTGGCTGGATTTCTATCAAACACACTGAGGATACACTTGAAAGCAATATCTCACTGCCCTTTACTATGTACTATTTTGGGGGGGTACCACACGTTACCCACCGCTCTCCACGGGCAACAGTAAGTGCAAGGCAAGAGAGAAGGAGAGAGAAAAGCTGCAGAGAAGGGGTTTTCTTTATTTGCTTCCTGCCTGCCCCCCTCACACCAGTTTCTGACTCTGAGCCTGAAATCCCAGGATGACTCTAAGCCTTGAGGATGGTTAAAGAGTAGAATGAGAAAAACGTAGCTTCTCACGTCTCCCAAAGAAGACAAGCCGAAGGATAAAAAGCAGAGGAGGGAGGAAATGCACCCGCCATGCAAGAGGCCCCTCTGCCCCTCTAGCATCCCAGAGCCAGTGGTCTGGTAATGGGGACTCCAGCAGAGTTAAGCAGAAACTAACCAAACATACGCAGCCGCGGGCACCCGGGTTGAGGACTGTGAGAACACAGGTGAGCCTGGGGACCAGAAGACCAACAACCCCCACCTCCGCGGCAGTTCTTCTCCAAGCACCTCCAGCTAACTGGCAGGCAGTAACACAATCCTGTGCGGACCTGAAGTCTCTGAGCAGCCTGCAGGCATGGAAGGAAGCAGAGGCCGAGAGCCAGCAGTGGCCTTTCCGTGAAGGGGCAAGGGAAGAGGTGGGAAATTCATGCTCTAACAGGCTCGGGAGGGATGACCCAGCAGTCTCTGACTATGGTTACCAGAACTGGTCAGAAGCAGACTGAGAAACCTCCAAGAACTTAAAGGGAGTAGATGGGCCCAGGAAACCACAAAGATCCAATCAACCTGAGCCTAAGGCTGTTTCCTTCCAGAATGCACCAGGGGCTGTGGGCTGCAGGGATTTGCCACCCAGCAGATGTTCATAGCTGGTCTAAGACCTCACTGCTTGTGCACACCGGGGACTCTGTTCGCCAGCCTCATTCACTGTGCTCTTGAACAGTCAGTTCCCAAGGGACTAGTCATTCCCAGAAGCCAGCTCAGATGGGCCATGAAAAACAAGAAAGAAGGGAGACCCTCGGATCATGGCCTGACAGAGAAATAAAAGCCTGCCGACGTGCTTGCCATTCCTGGCCACTGGAGAGTGAGCAAAGGCCACCGTTTTCCACCCTCCTCCTTTAAGGAAATGTTCCTGCATCCGTCAAGCACTGGCTCCAGAATCAGGAACAGACACAGAGATGTGGGTTCCAACACCAAGAGGAACCCACAGATCAAAGAGAAAGGCCTCTGGCCTCTGGTCTTGGAACTGAATACCACTAAAAGGCCTCTGTGCGGGGAGGCTGTGAGGGTGTTTCATTGAGGACTGATTTTAGTTTAAATACATACAAGGGGCCAGAGACAGCACAGCGGGTAAGGCACTTGTCTTGCACACAAGTGCAAGACCAACCACACTTGAATGCCAGGAACTGCACGATTCCCCAGCACGCCCCAAGGAGTGATACCCGAGCACAGAGCCAGAAGTAAGCCCTGAGTCAAGCGTGGCCAAACCCTCCCACCCACCTGAGCCCCACCCCCGCCCCAAAGAAACCACCTTTTGAGAGGAAGGGATGATACAGGTAGAGGTGCCAAGAGGTGAATGACAGGTCAGGGCAGAGCACTCCCTCATCAGATTTCCAACCCACTTTCTACATGAGCACCAAATTGGTTTAAGAATCTCCTTCCTATTGTCCACAAGTTCAAACTAATTCAAGCACTAATGGTAGACTAGAAAATGATGAAATAAAAGAAAAATCCCTTTTCCTTTCCAATAAACACCTAGTTCAGTCTGGAGCTGGTCAGCACACTGCCTCAGGGGAAAACTGGAAACAGTTCCAAAATGCATAGGGAGAAAAAAACACTTTTTTTTTTTTTTGGGGGTGGAGGGGAGGGGACAGAGGAGAGTACAAAGACAGTACCCACTACCACAAATGATGCAGTTGCGTTTTCGACGTTTAGGGAAATTGCAGGGCTCAGCACATCTGGAGTGCAGAGATGAAATCCCGCCCAGTGGGGAGGCCACCTTGGGATCTGCCAGTATGAGTACAAACTGTCTATTAATGAAAGGCACTGTTGATGGCTAGTGCACTCCAAAGTACTCATTGCGGAACTGGAGAAACAGTCCTTTGCTCTTCAAACAGATTCCCTGTCTTCTACAGTGAACTACACAGGCTTGAACTCCAGTCCATGAGGCACTGAAGCTAAAAGGCAGAGACAGATATAGTCCAGGAAGTCAAGGGAAATGTAGAGAGGGGCCAGTGAGATAGTTCAAGGGGTAAAGCAAGGCCTGTGTCCAATCTCCAGGATTATACGATTCCGTAAGCATCACGGGGTGTAGCATTAAAGGTCTCTAAGCACCACAGTACAAGCACTGCCAATCTGAGCCTGGCCAAGTTCTACTGAAAGTGCTGCAGGGGCCCATAGCACTGTCAGATGTGGTAAGGAGGAGGAAGAGGAGGAAGAGGAGGAGGAGGAGGAGGAGGAGGAGGAGGAGGAGGAGGGAAGAAAGAAAGAAAGAAACCTGCTGATAAAGTCATTGGCTTAAACCACATCGTTTAACTCTAAGTTATGCAATCAATGAGTTTTATTATTATTTGGTTATCTACCTGATCACTTGATCCCTTGATCACTTGACATCCCGTTATTCATCAATTTGCTTGAGTGGACACCAGTAACATTTCCATTTGATACTATCACATGCCAGTACTGGCACAGGGTTATCTACAGTTAAACTATATCCAAACAACCAGTATTTCCACCAAAATCTACTAAACATCAAATAATGCTTGCCACAAGTATTTCATGCTTGCCTTAACATGATTTCTTTACATTTGCCATCTTTGTAGGTGTCAACCACAAGAAATTTGTAGTGGTACTGAGAAAAAGAGCTTTACAAAGTGGAATGGCTTCTGCCTTCAAACTTAAGAAAATTCTAGAGTATGGGACAAGAAGTGGCTCAAGTAGTAGAGTGTTGGAGGACAGGTTTAGCTAATCTAGAAGCTTTGTTGTTCTGCCCACTCCCAGCTTAATCTATTTAAGCCAAGGTTCATTCTAATGAGACCTCTCTTCTATGTATACACTACTAGAGGGTGTGGCAGTTACAGAAGTCACCTTGACTGAATAACTTCTGACTTATACATCTACTAAGACTTCTATGTTTTCTAGATTGGGCACAGCTCCTCTTTATACCCACTGCACCCGGCGTGGGACAGTTAGAATTTACCAGGAGACTACCACCCTGGCTACGCTGAGACTATAGGAAGATTATAGGAAGGATCATACTAGTTTGCTCTAAGCAGGCGAGAGTGACCCTTTCAGTACACGAGAACAAGATACTCAGAATCACCCTGGTGCAGATAATAAGAAGGACCTTGTGGGTCACTTGATCACTTGATCACTTGAATCCCGTTATTCATCGATTTGCTCGGCGGGCACCAGTAACATTTCCATTGGACCCTATCACGTGCCAATGTAGCCCAATGGCATCTGGTTGATTCAGGAATATGAAGAGCCTCAAACCGTTCCTTCAGGGTCTTAACAAGGAAGTCTGACCATCTTGTAGGTGGGCGGCCACGTGATCTTTTGACATCCCGTGGGATCCAGTCAGTAACGGCTCTAGTCCAGCGGTTGTCTCCAAATCGCATTACATGTCCAGCCCATCTGATTTTCGATGCCTTGGCAAAGCGAACCTTGTGGGTACCATCTAGATTACATGAAGCTCATGAAGTTAAGATGTATTACTTTATACCAGCCCCCTCCCATCTCTCTCCAGTGTTTTACATAAGAGATAATCTCAGGATTAGTCCTTGGCATCACCTTTGTTTATACCTGCAATAGGGTGTGGCACTACACTCTGTTTAGAGTTCTTTGTTGACATGACCCTCCCGGTTGGATTACTTTGGTGTATATAAGGGGACTGACTTGAGGCCCCTTCACCTTTTGGGCCTTTTAGCGTTCGGCTTTTGGCTCCTGTGGCTTTTGGCTCCTCGGCCTTTTGCTTTTGGCTTTTTGCTCTTTGGCCTTTTTGCTCCTTCTGGGTAGGACTCAGCTCAGGTGAGATCCTCTCTCTTTGGTGGGAGACTTAGGCTCTTTTGTATGGTCTAAGTTCGGACCAGAGCTAGAGTTCTTTCTTTATGTTGGATTGCTGTGGAAGAGCTTTTGTACTATTAAAAGCCTTTTTGGAACTGCACCGGACTCGCCAGTTTTCATCCGTTCTCCCGGTGTCTTCGGAGGTAGAAGAAAACCTCTGTCCTGACACTGTTGGGGACCCCGAGGCGTTCCCCCGACAGCAGAGGATACGCCTGGCATGTCAGAGACCCGGTGAGCCCTGAAGCAGAGCAGCTCTGGGCCTGGAGTTCTCAACCCAACTAATTTCAGCAAACCAGATGAAAACGGAACAGACATAAAACAATGAGTCCCTCAGACAATAAAGACTGAGGGATACATAAGGAGTTTGAATTTTTGTTTTGCTATGGCTCCACAATCATGCCCTTCACTCTAAAACAGTAACAATAAGAAGAAATGGGGGCGGCTATGAAAAACTTCCACCCTAGTTCTACATGAAACAAAGACCAAGGTCGGAAAGTTAGTAGGTGCTTGAGCTGTGTGTGTCAGGGGAAACATGGATTCAGTCCCAAGCACCCCCATACGGTCCCTCAAGCCCACCAGAAGTTATCCCAGAGTGCAGAGCTAAGATACTAATGGGTGTGGTTCAGAAACAACAACAGCAATCACAATAAAGAAACAAAGACCAGTAATTCAGTTCATTAATTTGTTGGTCCAAACACCAGACTTTCTAAAATACAACCTAATATTCTTCCCATACTGGCCTTATCAACCTTTCATCCACCCCGAGGACATGGCTGAGAAATGCCCCATTAACAGTCCTGGATGGGGAGGGAGGATGCACAGGAGGAGAGAAGATGGCAGGGGAAGGTCACCCTTGACCAGGGGACACTTACTGTTGCTCGACTACATTTGCTCTCCTTCACCATTTTCAGTATTTTGGTTTGGGACCTTTAAATTTCATTCCCAAATATCTAGAATACATCATTAAGAAAAAAAAAAAACCAGGGAGATGTAGAGCAAATTTCTTGCCTTAGGAAAGAAAATGTAAACACTATAATCTTAAATGGCATTTCAAGTGGCCAATCTCCATATACTCATTCTAACGGGCCATGGAAATAGAGCAAAAAAAATATTGTTTTTCCCTTGCCATTAAGTTGCTCTTGTTTAGGAAAAAAAAACAAAATTTACATAAGTTATAGTATACATGTATTTTATGATAGTGTAGCTAAGTTTTTATTATTTTTTTTCTAGTCACAGTGATTCACAATTTCACAATACCGTGTCAGGGTTTCATGAATTTCACACTCCAACACCACCACTGTCTTGGGGTGCCCTCACTTCCCTTCGCACCCGGCCTCAACAGTACCCTCCTCATTCCTCTGTCCCTCACACCTCACTCCCAGCTATTTCAGTTCTACAGACCACTTCTTAGTTCTTAGATTCTGCTGCCCTTGGCCTTATGCTGTGCCCCTACTCTGCTCCTTTATATCCCACAAACGTGAAAAGTGATTCTGTACCTGTCCCTCTCCCTTCCGACTAACGACATCAGCATGATCCCCTCCAGTTCCTATACATATTAACCTTTGGATTACTATTCTGAGATGATAAAGTTTCATCTAGGACAATGTCTTGTTTAACGGATACTAATCATTTGAAAAATAAACGACAAGCCTAGAGTTAAAACCTGTTGGCATAAATTCATATTCACACGGAAAATAGTTCATCCAAGCTCCAAAACATGTCCAGTACAGTCCAGACCTCAAGAGCCTCTGCTAAGTCTCAAGGAATCTCAAATTATATTTTTTAATTTTTTATTATACCACCGTGAGACATACAATTACAAAGGTGTTCACAATTGGTTCTTGGTAATACAGTATTCCAGCACCCATCCCTCCACCAGTGCCCCATTTCCACCACCAATGTACCCCACCCCCTTCCACCCACCCCCAGGCTGCCTCAACAGCAGGTAGCCCCGTTCCCCCCCCCCCCTCCTCTCTCACTCTCTTGCTCTCTCGCTCTCTCTCTGGATCTCTCTCCCTCTTGTTTTACACATTGTGGCTAGACCTGCAGAGAATCTCAAATTATTAACACAATCCCACTCCCATATGCAGAATACATGTATGTGCATTGTTAATGCAGTCTTCAGAGAAGGAAATAATACTGTTGAATATGATGCTACCTTGTATGACTAAGCTGAAAGGAAGGTGAGGGAGAGAGAGAGAGAGAGAGAGAGAGAGAGAGAGAGAGAGAGAGAGAGAGAGAGAATAGGACTGAAGGTAATTACATGAAAAAAAACCCAGAGCACACTAGTGTGCAAGTCCTAAACAGAGGACATCACAATAATGACAAGAAGGGGGGAAAGGAGGGGGAGAAGGGAAAAACAGGAATCTGGAAAATAATGAGAAGGAAAAAATCCTCTAAAAAGTGAAATTGTAAGTGAAATCAAAAGACCAGTGGAAATCTGCAATGAACCTGGCTGGAGGCACTCTTCCTTAACAGAAATATGATTAAACAGGCACCATCATCTTTTTATATGAACCGTCTGAGATCTCCATAACACCCCCCAAACCCCATGCCTAAATATAATGAAGCTTATTAGCACAGCAGGAAAGTTTCTCCTACTCTGAAGTTGTCTTTCCCACACTAAAATAGACCAACAGCAACTCCACACTTGTTGTTTATATTTCATCACTGTTTGCGGATGGAACAGCGATCAGCTGCCTACACACCATTTCTCAGCATCAACACCCATTTTCTTATGCAATTTTAAGTTTTGTTGGCAGGTTAAAGGCATTTTTTCCAACCACAAACAAAAACTTCTTTTGATACTCAAGTGAATGTTCAAGGAAGTGTTCCCAAATTAAAAAAAAAAAAGACAATTTAAAATAATAGCGTGGAAGTCTATCAACAGTCCAGAAAACTTAAATGGTAAATGACTGAAGTTCTATATGGAGCACAGACAAGTCTGGAAGTAACCTTGAAAATCAATTATCTTTGGGGCCAGAGCAATAGCCCAGCGGGTAGGGTGTTTGCCTTGCACGTGGCCAGCCTGTGCTGGCCCGGGTTCGATCCCGGCATCCCATATGGTCCCCGAGCACCGCCAGGAGTAATTCCTGAGTGCAGAACCAGGAGTAACCCCTGAGTGTCGCAGGGTGTGACCCAAAAAGCAAAAAAAAAAACAAAAACAAAGCGAAAATCAATTATCTTTATCAGCCTTCTGCAGGAAAAGAACCAGAGTATTTTCTTAAGGGGGAGTGAAAGGAGGGTCACATCATATGACTATCTTTAACATGTAGCTACTTAGACGTTCTTTCCACTAGGGAGAGAGTCACTTCCAGTTCTGTGCTCAAGGAACCACACGCTATGGGGTGGAGGGGTCAAACCCTGGCTTCTGCATATACATGTGCTCCAGTACTTGGCCCAATTCCTTCCGCTCAACAAGTATTTTTATTTTCTTTAAATGTTTACAATACTGCTTTAGGGTCAGAGTGATAGTACAGAGGGTTGGGAGCTTTGCCTTGCACACGTCCAACCTGGGTTTGATCCTAGGCATCCCATAGCACTCACAGGAGAAATTCCTGAGTGCAGAGTCAAGTAACCCCTCAGCATCGCCAGGTGTGATCCAAAAAGCAAATAGTAGTAGTAGCAGTAGCAGCAGCACCAGCAGCAGCTACAGTAGCAGTAGTAATAATAATAAATACAATACTGCTTTGCAGCAGACCTTGATAATGAAATGTTTACCTCTGTTGTTCATTTCATAGGAGTCAAATGAGATGAAAATGAATTTCCAATGTCAAGTCTTGGCTGAAAAAAAACTCATAAACTCTTATCTACCTTTACCGCCCCCATGAATTTGATGGTACTAACAAACCATTTCTAAAACTGGACCATCACAAAGATGAGCAGTGACGGTTGCTAATTCTCACGTGCATCTACAAGGAAGCTGGAAGGCTCTACTTTAGCACCTCAAACATATTAACTGGATTCTGAAACCCACCTGATGAATTACATGCTCGTCTTGGCCTCTTTACAAAGAGGAAAGTGAGGAACAGAGGCATGAAAAACATTCGAACATCACATGACCAGGTAAGTGGTGGAGCTAAACCGGAAGCCCAGGCAGTTCGGGTCCCGTTTCCATCCTCTTCACCAAGTATTAGGCCTCTCATAATATATCCCAAGGGAACTAAGGAACACTTGGGTAACATTGAACACATAATAACATAAAAATCTTCCATTATTTTTTATATGTGATGTGCATTTGTCTTTAACCCTGAGTCAATGCACTAGAGAATGGAATCCACGGAACTAAACACACTAACAATGCCTAGAAGATGCAACTGGAAGCAAGTCACAGAGAACAAGGTCGAGGTGCTTCGTGGGGTATTTTGAAAATCTTTTCCTTTTTCTTCCAAGTAATATTTAAGTCAAAATATCCAGTGCCAGCAGTGCTGGCAGTTCTACTCAACCAGGAAATAACGACACCAACTCTAAAGGCATGAAAAGCACAACTGACGAATCAATTCTTTTAATGCACTAGACACAGTGCATTGTTCAACATATTAGCTACTAGGTGTTGGAAGGAGATGCAAGTTGTCCAAAATAATTTGAGGCTAGGAGGAAGGACTCAGGACAGGCTAAGTATGACTCATATGTCTCACAGCAAAACAAAAACCACCCAGACATTTATCTCTTAAAAAACAAAAGGTTGGCAGGTCTGGCACCAGCCTACTGAGGAAGAAATACCACGTGCAAGTCAGACTCTCGTGTGCTCTTTAAAAATAAAGGGGAAAAAAAGAAAGCATGTGAGGAGTGCTGACTTTTAAACCTGATCTTGAAAACACACAGTCTATTTATAACTTGCACACAGGGAAAAAAAAGCAAAACACCTGAAGATAGCAAGGTTCGCCCAGGAGAACCAACACACAGAAATGAAATGGGAGGTTCCTCCATCAGAAGATCGATCCAGTGCCATGCAGTACTGAGGGCCTGTTTTGGGGAACACTTGTTGTCTGCCACACTGGGTGTGTTACACCCCCCCCACACTGCCTCCCTCAAAGGGAATGCCCATTCCTGCCTCATGTCCACTCAGGGTGGCACTGGCTCCGGCTTAGAGAAACTGTCCTCAACACCCCACTTGTGCTTCAAAGGAGAAAGGCTGCAGCAAAACAAAGGTTGCTCTGTCTGTGGGGTTGCAGATTCTCTTTCAGGGAGGCCGCCAAATAACCCCACATAATAAGGATTCCTTGTAGACCAGTTTTGGGTCCCATCTGTGAGCAGCAATAAGAAATTAACCCACACCCCTTTTAATGTAATGTGAAATCATCTTTGCCCAAAATAATTCTTAAGGAAAAAGAGAGATCAATCCAGCAAAGGCATACCTCCACCAAAACAAAAAAAATAGACTGGAGGCTTGGGGGGCCTGTCCATGCAGTCTCCCAACTTGGAATCTGGCAATACTTTCATTAAGTTACAACTAGTAACCAGCCTGGGTTAGTACTAGTAAACAGGATCATTTAGAAGTTCATTAACTCTATTGTTAGCAACTGTTTTTAAAGTATTTACAGTAAATAAAGCCTGTCACTAAGGGATATGCTTTCATTAATGCCAAGTATTGCCAAGATGAATCACTCATCCTTCCAAGGCTCCTGAGAGCTGCCACAAGAGTCCAGGAGTGACACAATGTGATATTACTTACAACTCCGGTCCACAAACTGAAAACAAACCCACAAAAGTTCCTAAACGCTATTTTGACTTCACCTCAGACCAGTCCTAGCCCTTTGACACAGCGGCACGTTTTGGGCAGCACTGACCTGCCAAACCAGCTCCAAACACTTAGCTTCCCTCTACCATCCAGAAGAGGTCTGTAAGTCATCAGAACCCGACTTTGAGTGTGTCTGGCCTACTATATCAAGTTCAAAGTTATTACCCTGCCGTTCAGATCACACATTCACAGGTAAAAGGGAGATGAGAAATACAATGTGGTTAAATTACAGTAACAAAAAGTAAGGGGCCCAGGAGAGGAAAGATTGTCCTGTCAGGCAACAATGGAAGAGGAAGACTTGGAAGAGGAACTATTTGGAAGCACAGGAAAGTGGGGGCTAAAGATGGAGGAAACAACCAGCAATTTCAGATCCTACCATTTTAATTAGTTTTTTTGTTGGTTGGTTTTGGGGTTTACTCAGGGTTTACTCCTGGCTATACACTCAAGGATCACTCCTGATTGTGCTTAGGGGACCTTAAAGGTTGTCAGGGATCGAACCCAGGTTGGCTGCATACAAGTGCCCTACCTGCTGTACTCTGGATCTGGCCACAGTTTCTACCATTATACAGTCAAGTGGTTTTTTAGAAATAAGCAAACCATACACTGCTCAATGGGTGGCTCCAATAAAAATGTGGGGGCCAGAGCGATGGTCCAGCGGGTAGGGAGTTTGCCTTGCACGCGGCCGGCCCGAGCTGGCCCGGGTTCGATCCCCGGCATCCCATATGGTCCCCTGAGCACTGCCAGGAGTAATTCCTGAGTGCAGAACCAGGAGAAACCCTGAGCATTGCTGGGTATGACCCCCCAAAAATAAAAAACCAATAAAAATGTGGTTACCTGTACCCGTCTCCTGCTAGCCAACTCTAGTATAAGATCCCTATACTTCCTGATGTTAATGAGCTTGGGTATTCTTTCCCCTTTCATTGTGAGAGGGCTATATAAGTTACTTCTTATCAACAAAAGACAGCAAGGTAAAGTCATATGTATGGCATGCATGTTTACATGATGTAACACCTGCCGTACAAGGAAAATGTCTTCTGAGGACTTTGCGGTACCAGGCCACTTTTGCAAACTCCACTATAGAGAGCACCGTGTGCTAAGCAACTGAGGTAACCACCCTCTCACACCCAGTGAACAATTAACATTCCAAGCCAGTTAACAGCCCATAAGAAACTAACCTCTTCTGGGCCAGAGCGATAGCCCAGCGGGTAGGGCATTTTGCCTTGCGCGGGCGGCCCATGCCGGCCATGGTTCGATCCCCGGTATCCCCATATGGTCCCGAGCACCGCCAGGAGTAATTCCTAAGTGCAGAGCCAGGAGTAACCCCTGAGCATCGCCGGGTGTGACCCAAAAAGCAAAAAAAAATAAAAAAGAAAGAAACTAACCTCTTCCAAGAGCTGAATTTAGAAGATCCTTCCCGTTCAAGCCTTCAGATGAGAGCTCCATTATACCACACACCTTGGCTGCAATCACTCAGAGAACTCTAAGTCAGTGTTCCTGCATACTTTTCCGATGATAGCCCCCTTCCAACCTTGTTTACTGCCTACCAACTGGTGCTGAAGACTTATGTAACAAGCCCCCACTAATGCATTTTCCACCTTTGGTCCCCTGGGAAATTACATAGAGCATCCCGTTGAGAAACACACTCTAAACCCTGGGTAGAGTCCCAACTCTCAGACAGGGCAGTAAGATACACATGCAATTTTACATGGCTCAGTGTACAGTAATATGTCATATAGCAACAGATTAAAATGCTGGCCTTTAGAATTGTTGAACCATTGGGGGAAAAAAAGAATTGCTGAACCATGTCTTTACATGAACATTTGGTAGTCAGAAGAATGTGTCCTGGGGCCAGAGAGATCACACAGTAGATGCAATCAATGCTTGCTCTCCACGCTGCTCACCCTGGTTTGATCCTGGGAAGTTCATATGGTCCCCAAAGCCCACCAGGATTGATCCTTGAGGGCAGAATCAGGAGTAAACCCTGAGAACTGTAGGTGTGGCTCCAAAAAACAAAGGAACAAACCAAAGAGAATATGGTCTTTCACAGAGGATCAAAGTCTTCACTGGCATTTCAAAAGTGGTAGAAATAGCTGCAATCAAGATAAGTCCTATAGTACATTTACCCCACACATTCAGAGAAAAATAAAAAACTTATAATGGCTCACTGTCCACAAAACCATCTTAAAAGATATCTAAATTTGGAAGCTCTAATCAGCACTTAATTTTTTAATTATTAATCAGAAATTGTAATTAGAAATGAAAACATTAAAGGACATCACACATAACCGTATGATAAATCACATCAATTCAATTCTAGTTATAGAGGCCCTATGGAAAGCTACCCGTGTTGTATTTGATATGCCAAATACCAGTAACAATTATAGACCTCATTCCCATGACCTAATATAATGGTTTGAGGCTCTTTATATTCCTGGAGCAAGCAGATGTCCTTGGGCTCTACTAGCATGAGACAGGACATATGGAGATGTTACTGGTGCCCGCTCGAGCAAATCGATGATGAACGGGAAGACAGTGATACAGTGAGTCCATGGTCCATATTCCAAAACACTATGCCAGCAGTTCAAAGAATAAGAACAGTAACAAGTATTAAGAACAGTATGACAAGGAACATAGGGGAGTCAAATAAAGGGAGGAAACATTGAAACGGGGAACCGGGAGCAAGTTAGACAGGTTCAGAGTGCAGGAAGTAGGATTTCACAAGCACATAAAAGGGAGAAGAATGACTGTAATATGGAGAAGAAAAAAACATTTGCTTAGAGAGTGGATGATAGGAGGAAGAGGACAAAACTGAAGGGGGAAGTGACGTAGGATCTAAACAGAGAAAACTGGAAGGAAGAGTAAGAAGAAAGGAAGTCAGAGAAGGCAGGTGTGGGAAGCTGGGAAGGAATTAGAATAAAGCTGTATGTAGGAGCCAGAGTGACAGTCAAAGGGACAGTGCTGGTGTTGCATGTGGCCAAGCCAGGTTCAATCCCCAGCACCACATGGTCCCTGGGCACCATCAGGAGTGATCCCCTGAGGACAGAGCAGGAGTAAGACCTGGACACATCTAGGTATGGTACCAAAACAACCAACCAAAAGAGTGTATGTGAGGGGAGAGGTGTGCAGGGGAGGTTGTTGAGACAGACCTAGGCCGAAGAATAGACTCAACACCACATTGAGGAATTTTACTTAATTTCTTTATTTCAGTTTTGAGACCATACCAAGCAAAGCTCGGGGGTTACTGCTGGCTCTGCCCTTGGAAATCACTCCAGGTGGTGCTCAAGGGACCAAAGAGGACACTAGAGTAGACGCTGAGTTGGCCATGTGCAGGGTAAAGACCCTACCTGCTGTACTATCGCTCTGGCCCCAGTAATTAATTTATTCAAGATCCATGACACTCTTAAACACTCTGCGTCCGAGAAAATAATGCTCTTTCCCTTGTGTTACATGATTTTACAACTGATTTCTGAGAAACATCCCTAGAACCAGGCTTAGGTTGTGCCATGTGATAAATATGGAAAGTGGAACTGAATAAGGTTCAAAAAATATCAGAAGATCATGTGTGACTTCATTCAGCACAAAAAAACTTCCTTTTATCCTTCCTATCTGCCTGCCTTCGATAACTCCAAAATCAATTCTGTAAAGGCAAGTCCACCATGATTCTTGATCAAAGACATCCTCACTGTTTACTGCTTGCCTTCATTGACACTATTTCACTGGAACAACTTTTTAAACTATCATCATCTGTCCCATAAAAATGACACCATAGGGGCCGGAGCGATAGCCCAGCGGGTAGGGCGTTTGCCTTACATGCGGCCAGTCTATGCTGGCCTGGGTTCGATCCCCAGCATCCCATATGGTCCCCTGAGCACTGCCAGGAGTAATTCCTGAGCAAAGAGCCAGGCGAAACCCCTGAGCATCGCCGGGTGTGACCCAAAAAAAAAAAAAAAAAAAATGACACCATAAGCTGACTTGGCAAACTTGCCCTGCTAGAGTCAGATCAGTCAATAATTTAGGCTCCGTGGACTTGAAGGTCTCTGTAACTACTCAAGCTTGCTTTGCTTTTACAGCAGCCATACATGAATGAGAACAGGAGTGTTGCAATTCAACTTTATTTACAAAACCCAGCAACACACTTGGCTGGGCCTCTGGGACCAGAATGCTGACTTAGATCTAAACTTCCTTTAAATAATTTGCTTTCATCCAAAAGAGTAAAATGGAACTCTTTTCAGCACCCAGAAATTATGCAATGTCATCTTGCCAAAGAGGTGTGCAGTGTGTTTATTATCGCCAATCTATCAGAATACAGAGAGGCATGTGCAGCTTGGTGACACCTGCCCTGAGAATATACTGGATCGAAATTCTCCTAAGAGCTCGTGCCGAGCAGTCTGCTTCCATGGCCTCTCAGCTGGGCTGCCTTTCTTCCTCTGCTCTGGCTCTGACAGCAGGATTCTCTTCCACAGGAGCAAACTGTACTTCAAAAATGTCGATCAGGGGGCCGGAGGGATAGCACAGCGGACAGGGTGCTTGCTTGCACGTGGCTGGCCAGGGTTCAATCCCCAGCATATGGTCCCCCCAAGAACTGCCAGGAGTAATGCCTGAATGCAGAGCCAGGAGTAACCCCTGAGCATCTCTGAGTATTACCAAAAAAAGCAAAAAAAAATGTGAATTAGGTTATCCATCCACAGGGTAAGGCCAAAGCTGAGCTGGTTCCTAATAACAAACCCAACACTAATACAACACCAAGGCTTCCTCTCCACACTGGTTTCTGTACCCAAACCAATTCTACCACCACCTCGAGAGAGGCATAAAGGCCAAGGAAACAGACAGGTCTTCAGACCTCAAAAAACAACCGCAAAAAATGTGTCCTATCCATTGCTAAAGCAGAACATAAAGAAAATATTCAAAGATGTGTGTGTGTGTGTGTGTGTTGGGTGGGGGATCTTCTAATGTTCCATTGGTTCCTATTTTTTGAATAGAGGATCCCGCTGTTTATTGCTCAACACAAGGCATCTTGATCAAGCTGTGTCCGCTGAGCTAGACCCATTACTTGTCTTCTGCCACGGAAGGTGAGAAGTGAAGATGGGAGCTTCGGTGTGACTATCAGAAACACGGGGAGACAGGACTGCGTGAACAGAAGCGCTTTTGCCAACTTCAGCAAACCATCGTTATATTTACACTGTCTAGGAAACAAGAAAACCTACAAAGTGCACCTGCTTCTCAAAACACACATCCCGGTGTGGTCCCCAGCATTATATGGACTCCAGGGCACTGCCAGAAATGACCCACAAGCACTGACTGAGAGCAACACCAGACGTGCCCACCAAAAAGAGAAATGCACTCTAATTATTTGCCAAAAAAAAATTAAAAACCAACAAAAAATGAAAACTAAAACAGATTTTTCTATCAACCTAGCTGAAACTTTATATCCAGTATACTGTCATCTTGGCCAAAGTACCCATTAAAATAGGGCATCTATCCATCCATATAAATATATGTACTCCACACTGGACTTTGGGCTAAAAACTCTAGGGCCTCCTCTGGTGTCACTGAGCCAAGAATCACCCCAGTCACATATGTAGCTGTGCAACACCTCCAAATTCCACAGTACTGTCTGCCCAGGAGGAGTACAGAAAATTCAGATGTTTACTGAAGACCAAAAGCTCAATAACCAAATTCAGAAACACAGAAGACTCAACTAGCAAAAAAACAGCTCAGTAATTTCTCAGACAATGACTTCAATAATCCGACTGTGAGATACAACAATTTTCACAAATTTTTGCTTACTGAACTATTTTTTCAAAAATTGTACTTACTATTTTGTGCAACAAGTAATATAAAGTAAATTAACTTGTGACTGCGGATGGCACAGGCTCTGGGAGGGGATGTTGTGGAAACTGGGGGGCTCTGGCAGGGGGAAAGTGAAACTGGTGATGGGATGGTGTTGGAATACTGAATGTCTGAACAACTATTATGAAGAACCCTAAGCCAAGGTTTACAAGATAACCGAGTAAACAAAGATCTGCATCATTTACAAAACGAAGAAACACCTATGCCAGTTAATAACAGAGAATGAAGTTTCTTAATGTTCTACGGAACCTAGAGTCTAATAATACGCAATGATCAAAAAATACATCGTATATTTTATGTTACGCTTATGAAATACTCTCCCCAGACCCCATAAGACATTCTTACGGCAATGTGACTTCAAAGTAATTGGGGCACTATTTATAAAATAGCCCAAAGTGTAACAGGTAATATATATTCCTGTTATAACAGGTAACATACATTCCTTAGGTTTGTACAATGAATTCAGATGATTAAACTTAGTAAATCTGTTCTGGTGAAGTCTACTCATTTATTCTGCGGAAACCTCACAAAGCTGATGCCCTGAAAGATCAATGATCATTTTTACTTTCAGTGAATAAAAATAAAAACAGTAATTTTAAAGTGACTGGTTTCAATTAAAAGTGATTTTTAAAAAGTATATTTAGCTCAACTATAATGAGAAGAAACTTAGCCACTTTTCTTCAGTACAAACTTTCAGATACAAAAGATACCTGATGGGGCTAGATGGTTTTCTGTAATACTGACAACATAATAAAAGTGTATGACTCCATACTACACAGTAATGACTGGGACACAAATCTGACATACATGACATCACTAGCATAGAGCAGTTAGAGGACTCACCTCAGAAACATTTCTTAGTTCAAGAAACTAATAACTAGATGGGCAGAGTGACAGCATAGCTGCGCATGCCTTGCAAGTGGCCAACCTGGGTTCAATCGCTGGAACCCTGTATGGTCCCCAACAACAGCCAATAGTAAAAAGGATATACATGATAACCTTTCAGTACCTGTATTGCAACACATAATGCTCAAAATGCGGTGGGGGTGGGGGAAGAGAGACAGAGACCGAGACCCAGAGAGAGCGATTACTCCTGGTGCTATACTCAGGCAGTCCTAGGGGGTTACTCCCTGCTGTACACTCAGGGACCATTCTTGGTGGGGCTTCGGGGTACTCAAGACTGAACCCAAGTTGGCCACAAATAAGGCAAGTGCCAACCCACTGTACTATTGCTCCAGCTCCAGCATCTATTTAAGTGAATCATATGCAAAGGTTACACATACATGACAATATGAACTTATTAATTGATCATGAGAAATAAAGCACAACTTGATACATAAAATAAACAGTGGTGATAAGCACAGAAACAAAACTGCTTTATAAATGATGAAGCAGACTAGAAAATGCAAAGGGTACCTAGGCAGCAGAAAGAATATTATGAGGCGAAGGGTCTTAGAGAAGCTTATTCCAAAAAAACGAAAAAATTCAATAAATAAATCACCTATGCGAACAGCATTTGAATTTTCTGCCTATATATGACTTGACTAATGCTAACTATTCTGTTATAACTTTTAATTTGGGTTTGAAAAGACGTCTTCTACTCAGACACGGGTGTAAAAATTAATGACTATCAAGAGCAATCACCGTATCACTGTATCACTGTCTTCCCATTGTTCATTGATTTGCTCGAGTGGGCACTAGTAACATCTCCATAAATCCTGTCACAAGCAAGTGTAACCCAAGGGCATCTGCTTGCACCAGGGACAGGAAGAGCGCCAAACTATTCTTCATGGAACTGAGGTCCATAATTGTTACTAGTTTTTGGCATAACAAGTAAATAAAACACAGTTAGCTTGCCAGGCTCTGCCATGTAGGTGGTATAGTCTCAGTAGAAGGCTCTCATCTCGAGCATTTACTGAAGAAACTTAAAGGTGGAAAATCGGGTTTCTCTTGGATGGAGCTCTGAGGAACTATGGAGTCTGGATGTGAGAATGACTGACCGCATGAGGTACAATGGAGTCTGGATGTGAGAATGACTGACCGCATGAGGTACAGGTTGCTCTGGTTTGTTGCAAGGCTTACTGGTATCAGTTAGAACCTGTTTAAAATGTATACAAAGTACAAATGTGAAAGATCTTGGGAAGGACCTTATCCTAAAATTAGAATTCTCTAAGAATATCGTGCAACCGTGAAGTGGCCACGCACCAAGGGAGCTGAGGGTCTGGTGTGGGTGGGTCTCTCTCTTCCAGGGCAACTGGCATGGAGGTGGAGGAAAGGGCAGGGCCCAATTCTCCACTCCGAGTCCAGCCAGCGTGGTCTCTCCCCGCACATGAGAGTAAACCTTTGGAACAACGTTGGACTCGGTCAGAGGCTGGCCAAGCCCCTTACTGGGAGGTCAGTTCCATGGGTTGCTTCCACGTGGCGCCAGCCGAGCAGCACAGCTGTAGGTCTGAAGTGGATGGGTCTGGATCTCTTCCGGGGTTGTACAAGAACATACAATTGTATCGTACAACATACAATTCCACACACAATGGACAAGGAATATCCTAAATTTCTATACTAGATTAAAAAGAAACACCAAAGGGCGGGAGCAATAGCCCAGCTGATAGGGCGTTTGCCTTGCACGCGGCGGCCCATGCCAGCCCAGGTCAGATCCTCGGCATCCCATATGGTCTCCCGAGCACTACCAGGAGTAATTCCTGAGTGCAGAGCCAGGAGAAAACCCTAAGCATTGCTGGGTGTGACCCAAAAAGCCAAAAAAAAAAAAAAAAAAAAAACACCATGATGAATTTACACTGAACAATACGAAAATGAAGCTTATATGTTCCAAAGTCTCCTAATGTCTACACAATTCTGGCTAAAGGTATCACCATCCTACAGTGATCAATGGACAGCACCAGTGAATTTATGTTATCTCTATACTTAAAGGTAAGGCTTTCACTTACAGGGAGTTCCGATCCATCAATGAGGCATAAAACAAGCTTTTATTTTTTTAAATATTTTATTATATCACCATGAGATATACAATTACAACATTGTTCATGTTTGGAGGTTTTGGTCACATAGTGTTCCAGCACCCACCCTCCACCAGTGTCCATTTCCCACCACCAATGTCCCCAATTCCTTCCCCCTCCCATAGCCTGCCTAAATGGCAGGTTTATCTCTTTCTCTCTCCCCCTCTCTCTCTTTTCCTTCTCTTACACATTGTGGGTTGCACTATATACACTTAGAGGCCATCATTTTTTTTTTGCCTGTATTTAATGCTCAGTTCTATGTTGGTATTAGCCCTTTCTACATTTATTCACACATGTTCCCTTCTCTGTCTTACCTAACCTCTGACTCCCACAAATATAAACATTCTCACCTATTAACTAGATCATAAACTCGTGAGTTCTATTTCTCAAAAAAGTTACTTTGCTAGATAAAGATGGAAAAGTGTGAACTCAGAGCTGCTGTTAGCACATCACAATACCTGGTATCCTCTCTTACTGATTTTGCCTAGAAGCAAAACTCAGGAGTCACATGACAGAAATACGAAGAATACTTTGAAATAAGTAGATAGAAAATAGACAGATGAACTGTAGTGGGTGGGGTCATGCTACCACAATTCATAAGCACCTGAGGCCTGTGAACTTATTTTGAAATAGGCTCTTCGTGGATATAATTAAAATTATATTAAACAAGATGGAAATGATAGAAGGCCCTAATTCAATGGCTAATCTGCTTATAACAAAAATGTGGTCACATACACCAAAGAACAATGTTACAATGAATGCAGGATTACTTATAATCAGACACAATCCTGCCTCCACCAATCCAATCTTGGACTTTTTCTGTTATGTTAGGCCACCCAGTTTGTGGTACTTTGACATGGTAACCTTTCAAAATTAATACAAGTATGTGCACAGAATATTCATGTAATTTTTCTTAAATTAACATTCAATTGTATGCATACTAATATATGAAAAGTTGCTACACTTTAACAATGAATATCTCTGGGTGGTAGAATAGCAGAATTTTATCCTATTATTTGCGGTTCTGGCTAATGTTCTAAATCTTTTTCAATAGACAAATTGACTTTTACAATCAAAATAAAAGCCAATAAAGATGACTCAGTAAAAAAGATGAAATCTAATCAGGAAGCAAAGCATAAAGAAAAAGTGGAAAATTAGAAAGGGCAAGGAAGACCTGACCATAACAGAGGGGAAATATATTAATAATGCACCATCTGTACAACATGACTTTGAAAATCTAGATGGAAATTCTTTAGAAAAAAATACAATCTAACAAGTCTAATCTTAGAAAAGTTGTAATAAATAAAAATATGCAACTTCTATATCTGAAAAAAATTACTTTAATACATCCCCTTTCCTCTACCCAGCCTTTAGAGATCAGATGATACAAATGTTAAACTATTCCTAAAAAAAAGAAAAATAAGTGGGGGCGGGAGGAGAACCAACTCTTTTTTATTAAACAAACATGACAATAATTTTGAAATCTGACAAAGAATCCATAAAAGAAAACCACAAGTACTCTCAGTACTCTCAGAAAAACCAACGTAACAAAGCTAAATAAAACTCTGGCAAAAATATTATTTGCTTCTGGTCAAGATGAAATAAGGAAAAACCATATGTATTATGAGGTTGATAATATACTGCAAACTCAACTCTAAAACAATAGACTACTCCATAGTCCTTAGACTTATTTCTAAATGGTATCACATGGAAGTCAACTATGGTAACTTAATTATAAATACTAAGAAGATGGGACCAAAATGAATTAAAATAAAACTCTGCATCAATTACTTTGCAAATAAAAATAATTTAAAATATAATAATCACAATGAATATAAGTGTCCTAAACACACTAATAAGATTTATACACTATCACCACTTCCTGATATAAAAGCTAGATTTAAGAAAATCACTTGGGCCAGAGCGATAGATGGTACAGCAGGTAGGGGTGCCTGCCATGCACGTGGCCAACCTGTGTCCAATCCCCAGCACCCCCTGTAGCTCCCCAAGCCCCAGCAGGAGTTATCCCTGAATGCAGAGACAGGAGGAAACCCTAAGCAACACCCTACCCGGCTCACCCCACCCCCCAAAAAAAGAGAAACCACCATTAGCATTTGCCATAAAAATAAAGATTTGCAAAGCTGTGGATGGGGAGAGGCGACAGATCAACCCAAGGGCGGGACCGTGCCTGCTTCCAACTGCAATCCCAGACGCCATGTGGCGTCCTCCTGGCCCTGGAGCACTGTCAGGATAATGCTGAGAGCACCAGGTCTGACACTTTGGAGCTGATTATCACCAAGGGTGATCCCTGGGCTCCCAGAACTACCAGAAACGAACATTCTCCCTTCCCTGAAAATAATTTGCAAAATTTTAGCAAGTTATCCAAAATTACCCAAAGTAATATAGCAGAACACACTGGGATTTATTCTGAGTACACAAAGTTAGCTTAGCATTTTTAAATAAAATCTATCAACGTAATTTATCAACAAGCTAAAAATAGAAACATGCATACAATTATCTTAATAACTGTATGTACAGGAAAAAGCATTGACAAAATTCTGTTTTGCGATTAAAATTCTCAGATCAGGAACAGAAGTAAAGTTTCACAACTACATGAAACTGAGTATTCCACCAAATGCTGGAAGAACAGGATTTTCCACTTGAGATCAGGAACGATACTAGCAGTCCTGCTCAATGCAATAAGACAAGATAAACATCCTTCATCTTGTAAAGGCATAAGTAAAATAGAATTTTTTGTAGACATGATTATAAGTTAAAAAATCTTTTTTTCACTTACAATCATATAACTTCTTTAACTTCTCTACCCACCAACACCTCAAATACTCTTGCTAGTCCTGAGCAATAAATTCAACACAGTAACCAAAACCATAAAAGAAAAAAAGAGCAGTAGAGAGCATAAACGCTAAGACACTGGCCTTCCATGCCTCTGTCCCTGTTTCAACTGCGGCGTCTCATATGGTCCCTGAACAGCACCAGGAGCATTCCCTGGGCACAAAGCCAGAAGCAAGCCCTGAGTATATTGGATGTGCCTCGCCCCCCCAACATATTTTTTCATTCATTTTGATTCCTGCATACTTTGTGATAAACAGATATCAGGCATAATACACCTTCTCCCTATGGTCCTCCTACAAATAAAAACATATCCAAAGTAAAGTCTCTGTGTCTTGGGCGGAGCAATAGTCCAGCGGGTAGGGCATTTGCCTTGAAAGCGGCCTGCCCATGCCAGCCCGGGTTCAATCCCTGGCATCCCTTTTGGTCCCCCAAGCACTGCCAGGAGTAATTCCTGAGTGCAGAGCCAGGAGAAACCCCTGAGCATCGCCGGGTGTGACCCAAAAAATCAAAGATAGATAAATAGATAGATAGATAGATAGATAGATAGATAGATAGATAGATAGATAGATAGATAGATAGATAGATAGATAGATAGATGATAGATAGATACATACATAGATACATAGATAGATACATAGATACATAAAGGAATGAATGAATAAGCGAACGAACGAATGAATGAATGAATGAATGAATGAATGAATGAATGAATGAATGAATGAATGAATGAATGAATGAAGTCTCTGTGTCCTTCAAGTCTTACGGCTGACTTGCATATCGACCAACAGCAATGGCCAAACCTCCTTTGGGTTTTTTTTTTTTTTTTTTTTTTTTTTTTTTTGGGTCACACCGGCGTGCTCAGGGGTTTCTCCTGGCTCTGCACTCAGGAATTACTCCTGGCGGTGCTCGGGGGACCATATGGGATGCCGGGGATCGAACCCGGGCCGGCACAGGCGGCCGCGTGCAAGGCAAACGCCCTACCCGCTGGGCTATCGCTCCGGCCCCTCCTTTGGGTTTTTTGTTGAAGAGAGTTCATTGCAAAGGAAGTGAAAGGAAAAGGAGAGAGTGTGAGAAGGAACAAAAGTACAGAGAGTGTTTAGTAGCTGCTGGTAACATCATCACTACACTGATGATATTAAAGAAATCAATATTCAAAATCATTTTATTTGATTTTAGATGTAACAGTAGTACTGGGTTGATTTCTTTATCCCCCCTCACCCTCCAGGCAGGAACTTGTCTTCCTGTTGTTCATTGATTTGCTTAAGCCTGTACCAGTAACATCTCCATATGTCCTGCCCCAAGCAAGTGTAGCCCAAGGGCATCTGCTCTAGGAAGAGCCTCAAACCATTCCTTCAGGTCATGGAAATGAGGTCCTTAATTGTTACTGGTTTTTGGCATATCAAATACAACACTAGTAGCTTGCCAGGCTCTGTTGTGTAGGTTGAGAGCCTCACTACAGTAGGAGGCTCTCATCTCGTGCATTTACTGATGAACCGTAACAGGGGGAGATTGGCTCTTCTCTTGGGTGGAGCTTTTCTCTTGGGTGGAGCTCTAGGAGCTGTGGAGTCGGTTGTTGAGAATGACTGACCTCATGGTGTGGGGCTTCTCTGGCTTCTTGCTAGGCTCACAAGGATGACAGACCATGGCTAGAACCTACCTAGAACTGTGTACAGTGTATAAATGTGAAAGATCCTGGGAAGGACCTGGTCCTAATTTCCATTATTGTCTAAAACTACTGGAATCTTATGTAAGGAATCAAAATACAGTAAAAGATGCCAAAAAAACTGGGCCATACCCACTTTTTCTGCTTGTTTCAAAAATGCTAAACCGAAGACTACCAACTAGTATTTTTCTCTACAACCTTTATTCTCCTAAAGCTACTTTTCCTACACATACCAGAATCAGAACAAAAGCAGCACATCAGATTAGGAAGCCATGTAAAACTATGCTTGCTACATCGTATCACATTCTTCTTTAATACGTAGGGTCATGCCGCAGCATCTGATGCCACACAAATGTGCTCCACTGTATCAAGATAGTTTGTACCCTTTGGAGGGAAAGAGTACACCAGCTAGCACATGGGCTAGCTCTGAACTCGGAGGTTTCGCCTAGTAGAATTTGGGGAACCTCTTTAAGTACCAGGGATCTAATTGGGCCTCCAGAGCATCCCTCAGTCTCCTAAGCTACCAAAGGAGCCCAGTATTCTGCACCTCACGGCAGGGCGCAGCGTGCTGCTGTGCCCCATCTTCCTGAGAGCAGGGAAACAGCTCTGCCTAGAGATCCATATTGCTTAGAGATCCATAGCAGTTCTTTACCAATTAAGTTATATAATGTCTGGAAATGGCTTCAAAATAATCCAGCAGTGTTGGGGCAAGAGGGTGAGGGCAGAAAGATAAACTAATATGAACTATCAGTGCATTAGCTGGTAATTACTACACTTGAGTACTTAAGGGCTTGTTTTACTACTGCCTGTTTTAAATGCTTGTGCTTATGAATGTTAGACCTGAAAAAACAAACAAAATTTCTTCCCTCAAGGAGTTATATATCTTAAAAGTCAGAGAAACAGATTGACTAAATACACAATTAAAAAAAAATAGGGCTAATAGATAGTACAGTGGTTAGGGCACATGCCTGACCATATATGCCTGCCCCAGGCTCGACTCACAGTACTACATGGTCCCCAATCATTGCCTGCTGCAACCCTGGGGCCCCCTCAAAACTACCAAGTATAGCCCAGGAGGGTCCCGGCGCTGCAGGAATGGCCCAGGTGTCCTCACGCTCCTGTGTGGAACTGCTGTCCAGTTGGGAGTCTGGTCCTCTTTGGGAACCCCATGAAAGAAAAGCAAATAAAGATGAAGACAGAAAGCGGAACCCCGGGTTTGTGCCAGTCAATATTCTTCATGAATGAGAGCAACCGACTCCGCTCTGAGGCCTTCTCTCTTCCCTCCTAAGTCTCTTGGCCTTCCAGTTGCTCAGCCCCACCGTGCTGATCTCACTGAGTCCAAGCAGATACCTAACAGTGGACTGGGCTCTCGTTCTGCAGAGCAAGAGAAGGATGTCAGCTCCTCAGACCCAGAAAGCTACCGCCTCACTCCTCTACCTGCACCCTCCCCAAAGAGCCACGCATTACAGACCGACACTCAGAGATACCTATTCAGAATGATGAACTTGAGAAACTTTCTTTTGGGGGCCCAAAGACTGGAAGGTTGGGGCCCCAACCAACAGGGCCTGTGAGTCAAGGCAAGGGACTGAGGGGGTGATTACCTCAGTGCTGGGATTACCGGGTCACCCAGAGGTCCTAGGGGCCATCCAGGCTGCTCCCGCCCGGGGCACTCTGGGACTGCCTGGAACCCAGGAATGGAGCCTGTCGCAGACTCATTCTGGGCCTGCGCCCTGTCCAATGGCCTATCTCCTGGCCCCACAAGTTGAATTTCTAATGGGTATCAGTAAAAGGTCCTTCAAACACTAAAATTACTTAGTAGCAGGAAGCAAGGGATCTTTTTCTACCATATTGCTTGAAGCTAAAAAAGAAAATAATAATAAAGCATGGGCGCTGCCTGCTAAGTGGAGACATGACTGCCTTACTGCAGGAAACGTGCGCATGGCTGTGTCATGGCGGGGCGGGTGTGGGGTGGTCTCGTGAGTGAGAGCCGTGGCCACTGAACGCTCCGCCCAGCTGCAGAGTCTTCATTAGGAAATACTGACCTTAGATGTCTGTTACAGTAACTTGTTTTGGAAAGAGTCCTGAGGCAAAAAAAGATCACAGATTTTGTTATGCTTTCCACTGTAAACAAGTTTTTGCTTTCCCCCTGATAAAAACACTGTGGTTTCTGCAAGCAACATTGATGAAGCAAAATACATGGATGCTCTTTGTTTCCTGTTTTTTTTAAAAGGCCCTTCAAATTTGATTTCATGTGCTACAGCTGAGAATCAAAGTCATACATGCTAAGAGAGAATTACAGCATGTGGTCAAGAAAAGAACGTGGACAAGTCCCCTCAGTATGCTTCAAAGGGCAGTAATTAAACAGTGATCGGACATTCTAGTTCAGCAGCAGCTCCATCAGAAAGAACCCATTTCATAAGAGGACGCAATGGGAAACGCACTCATTTTGTAAAGAAATAGAGGATGGGAAGCCACGCCCACCTTCCCAGGACCAGCTTCTGCCAATGACAGCAACCTAACCCGCTTCTCTCCTGAAACCCAGACTCAAGCTGTCATCAGACAGTGGAAACCTCCCCAGGCATCTTCCACACAGGCCCGACAGAGCCTACTCACTGCTGTGCCTCCACGCACTTTCCTTCTCTCTGTTGGCTCTGCAAGAACAGGGCTACCAAGTCCGCCCAGAAGCTGTGGGTACTGTCCACTCGCTGTTCCCCAGGACCAAGTCCTCTGGCCTTTCCACATTTCATCAACTCACAAAGTCAGGGCAACTGCTTTCTGCAAGGGGCTCATTGGCAATATTTTCCCAGGCCAAAAGGCACAGATCAAGGGGCCGGAGATATAGTCCAGTGGGAAGGGTGTTTGCCTTGCACAAGGTTGACCTAAGTTCGATCCCCTGCATCCCATATGGTCCCCCAAGCACCGCCAGGAGTATTTCCTGAGTAGAGCCAGGAGTAACTCCTGAGTATTCCCAAGTGTGACTCTTCTACATTCCCACCCCCACAAAATAAAAAGCAAAAAGTACAGATCAAGATTAGTACAGAGACTTTTAAAATGAGAGGGGGCTGAGAGGAATGGGTGGGGGTGGGGTAAGCCAGCTTCCTACTAACCAAAACTTCAAATATAATTAGGAGCACAACTCTTTGTAATAAAAGTCTACTGATACAGAGAATGAAAGTCTTTGTGGGGGGAAGGTCACTTCATTTGTTCCAAGGTGCAATGCCTCCTCTCTTCAAAATGAGGTGCACACGTTCACCTGTTAATGGTGATGTGTCTGTACTGTCTGGGGAAATGTCTTCACACAGGGAGGCAATGACAAACACCAACAGCAATACACAGCAGGTGACTTTAACAGCAAGACCTAACCCTCAGCTGGCATGGATTTAATTCTACTCTTGTTATTGCTGTGGCTGCTACTTTTTGTGATCCCGGGGGAACCACACTCACTGCAGCCTGGGAATAGACAGGACCCCATACCCGTTGGTGCTCAGGAACCACGTGGTGCCAAAGGTTAAGTCAGGCAGGGCATGTTCGTTCTCATCCTCTGTCGCTTTCTCTGTCTCTGTCTCTGTCTCTGTCTCTGTCTGTCTGTCTGTCTGTCTCTCTCTCTCTCTCCCCCTTCCTGCCCCCAAACTTCCCCCCCACCACCACACCTGAGCCACCTGGTCCTAGAATTTTATTCATACCTTTTAGCAAGTCACTACAGCTGAGCTTAAGGATTAGGAGATGCTCCCTGTGGGGGCCCAGGGATTACGGGTGCCAGGGATTAATCTGGGGTCAGCAGCGCACAAGGGGGCAAGCCTCAACCCTCTCCGCCCGCCTCCAGCAGTACAGATTCACTGCCCCCGAGGAGGCTAGCTTCTCACTGCACAGAGGGTTTTGAGCATGGGAAAATCTCCCCCGCTCTGTCACTGAGGTCCAAACAGTGCTGCTGGAACTGATATTTGAACTCAAAATTTATCGGTTCCAATCTGGGTGTGAGCACAGAGAGCTTACTTCTTGGTTTATGTTTTGACTACACAGCAAGTAGATAGAACAGCTTGACATTTGGGAGGCTGCTACAGAACCAAAATGAACTACTGCACTACGGTTTATTAACAGGAGTGTATTTTCATCTCCCAACGTGAATTGCAGCAAGAAACAGTGTAAGTCTGTTTGCAAAGGCATTTTGTGTTTACTAACAGAAGCTGAGGGTGGTTCTTCTCGATCAAGGAAATTTCTCTTCTAGTAAGTATAATTTAGAGGTTGCCTTGCATGCGTGAAGTCCTGATTTCAATCCCCACCACCGAAAATCACAAGCAAAACCTGCCTCAACTAAGGGAGCAAATGCTTTGCAGTAATGCCCGTCACAATAATCAGCTTTAGTAGATGCAAAACTTCATAGAATGGACAAAGATCAATTCTATGTGGGAGAAAAAACATGAAGTCAGCCATAACACCACACCTGGGAGGGACTCAAACACGGACGTGATGATGAATAAAGTGCCGAGAACTATGAACTTCAACAACCCGCACAGCCCCAGCTTGCAGCTTCTCCAGTATCTGCTGCTCCACATGTATTTGGACCAGCATCAACACGAACACGCTTTTAGCAGACCCTGCTTCGGTTCCGACTGAAGTACCATTTCCATAATTTCTTTATAAATAGTCTCACCTGCAGTTGCTCCACCAGGATAGCCAGAAGAGCTAACCCGTCAGGTCATCCTCAGTTCCTCTTCCATACAACTGAGCACTACTGCTGACCCACCGAGACCCCAGGATAAACATTCAAAATCAGGAATGCCACTGAGAAATCACACTGGTGCAAATCTCCACGCACCCCTTGCCACGCTGGTGAGACAACCACTGAACTAGAACCATTACCGACTGGATCCTACGGGATGTCAAAAGATCACATGATCACCCACCTACAAGATGGTCAGACTTCTTCGTCAAGACCCTGAACGAACGGTTTGAGGCTCTTTGTATTCCTGAAGCAACCAGATGGCATTGGGCTACACTGGTGCGTGATAGGGTCAAACTGAAATGTTACTGGCGCCCGCTCGAGAAAATCTATGATTAAAAGGATGTCAAGTGATCGAGTGTTATGGCTCTTCATGAGGCCACATTTGTGACAGCGCAGCATCTCAAACTCTACAATACTGATATACGAAAGAGCAAACCACACTTAATGGGATGCAAAGTTGAAGGCAACCAATAACAAAATAAAAATACACAATGCCTAGCCTGTAACAACATATTAGTAATTTCTTAATCAAGGGCTTAATTGTGCCAATGTGAGATTGAACCATCTTCACTCACTTTCTTCTAAGGAAACATTTCTTATTTTTAGCAAATTATTTATAACAAGTACTATAAAATAAATTATCAAGAGTCTGCTCAGGGGCAGGCTTAATGGCTGGTTGGGATAATGGGCAATACTGGTGGCAGGAAGGTGCAATGGTGGTGAGACCGATGTTGGAATACTGAGTGCAACACGTTATCATTTGTCATATTATTTGTCAAATAAAAATAAAAATTGTATGGCTCTTTTCTGATAAAATGTTTAGGATATGAAAATCTGACTTTCATATAATTGCATCACAAAACACTACTCTTCTTTTTGATTCTTTCCATAGTTGCAAACAAACACAAACATGATTCCTAGATGAGAGATTGTACCAATAATTTTAGAGGCTGGCTTTTACCTGAAAAATTTATGTTTTCAGTCACTGGCCTAACCCATCCCCGCATGCTAAGCAGTCACCCTTGCCTCTCATGGTCCCGCCCTGAGTTCACACACGAGGCCAGGCTTCTTTTTAAATTCCTGCAATTTGTTCAGACCTGCTTCTTCATTCCTCATTCCCTACACCTAGCATTCCGACTGGCACATACTACACGGTTGAGATGATCTTACCGAACAGATGTGAAATTGCTAAGCCTTAAAACATATACTTGCCAGGGATGTGCTCAGTTGTAAAATGGTTGATTTTACACCATTTTCCGTAAGTGTGTAGATCTGTGTGGTGTAGATTCATCGGGTATATGTATAGTATAGACCTAACAGAATCCAATGGATAAAAACAAGATGCAAAATAATTATAAACCATAATGCTACCAAATGTTTTAACAAATGCTACAATATCAGATTCCATGGTGGTAACTTATTTTTCCAAAAAGAAATGAAAATTGAAATTCAGTCATCTTGAACCCTCCTGCCTGACAGGAAGTGGCTCCCGTCCCTTTCTAATGGACTTCACCTCGTCTATACCAGGAACAAATCTTACCATGTTCCTTGCCTCTCACCCATTTTGTTTCCAGAAACTATTTTCCTCATTGTAATTTTATCTTGCATCCTGTGAGAAAATTTCAGAAACCAATTTGTTCATTTTCTCTATTTGCTTATTTTACAGGCTATGTAGGTTGTCAAATTTAGGACAAAGCAACTTGGAAAGATGAAAAAATATTTGCTAATGAAAAACAGCTCATTCACACTTTTTAAACACTTACAAAAGCAAGTGTGGTACTGATAGAAAGCACTAAATGCATTTTTACAAATTTTAACACTTACAACATCACAAAACTGACTAATCTATCATTTCCATACCATAGTTATTTATCATATTCTTTTACTTTTTCTTTTTTCTGTGTGTGTGTGAGTGTGTGTGTGTGTGTGTGTGTGTGTGTGTGTGTGTGTGTAAGGCAGAGCCTAGCAAGCTACCCGTGCTTTATTTGAACAATTATGGTCCTCATTCCCATGACCTGAAGGAATGGTTTGAGGCTCTTCCTGTTCGTGGAGCAAGCAGATGCCCCTGGGGTACACTTGCCTGCAACAGCATGTATGGAGATGTTACTGGTGCCAATTTGAGCAAATTGATGAACAATGACAAGTGACACAAGTGATACAAGTGCGTGTGTGTGGGGGGTGTGCGTGGAGTGTGTGCTTGCTTTGCTTTGATTCTGGACCACACCTGACAATACTCAGTGCTTCTCCTGGCAGTGCTCGGAGGACAATATGGGATACCAGGGATTAAACACAGGTAAGCAAAATGCAAGGCAAGCACCCTACCCACTGTAGGTAGTAATTTCTCAAGAATCAGAGAAACTGACATGCATGGTTGAATCAATAAACAGTCGAGTGCTAAGGACAGACTCTTCTACAGTGAGTGCACAGATGTGCACAGTAAAATCCTTGCAACCTTGCCGTTTAAAAATTTGCAGTATAACTTTTGGGGAAAACACATGAGCAAGCCAGTAGGGTGCAGTCTGCAGACCCTCGTCGAGCCTGTCTAGCAGGATGTGCACATACTCGGGGACACTCCACTCATTGCCCGAAACCACAACAGGGCCCTCTCACATCCACTCAAACTGACAAGCCACTTGCACCCCTTTCGTAAACGCCTCTTAAGTCTGAATTACCTTGGAGGAGTCGATACCTCTGGAAGGTCACTCCAGCAGGAATCAAGATAGCACCTGCTCTAACCTGAAAGCTCCTCCCCTCGCCCCCCCATGAACTCTGGGAGCCAGCAGAGGCAGGGAGTAATGTCTGTAGGAGAATCCGCCTCCCCCGGCAACGGGGAGCGTTGCCCTGGGGAGCAGAGGTCATGGTGACCCTCTGGCACAGCTGTCAAGGCGCTATCTCAGATGGAGGAAATAAAAAGGGAACCATAGCAACAATGGTTATAAGCAAAAAGTCTCCCCAGTGAACAAACCAGGAAGAAGAGAAAGTATGGCTAAACCCCAGGCTTAGAACTCTGGCCAACCAAAGAACGAAAAGCTAAATAGAGAAGGAAATTAAAAATCTCTTTCTAGGTCAGATTTCCTTTCACACACATGAGCTCAAGGATTCTGTGTCCCACTAAACTAAAACAAATGTAAAGAAGCATGCACTGATGTTAACATTCCACTCCCCTTTTTAGTTCCCTCTGATTAAAAGGTCTACTGAGGACCAAATATTAATAAACACTCACAAAAAGTCACTCATATTTGTGAAAAAAAAGTCTTCATCACATAGTAGCGGATTTGTGCGGGAATATTAGTCACCACTGTTGACAAACCAGCTGGCTACAGCACTTGGAAAGGAATTTTCCACATTATCTCTTCCATTTTTTTACTTGTACCCCATGACAAGGACTAAGTGGACTAGACACTATATGTGTGAAGATGGTTGGCAAATATATGTAGCTGGGTGACCAGAAACAAACAGTAGGTACATCAGCCCAAGTGCCCAACGTGTCCTACCACAAGTGCTCAACAAGACAGAGACTCCAGATCCACGGCACAGAGCCGCCACAGTTTAATCTTCAACACAATGTATTTTAGCACCAGGTCCTTTCAGGATCTTTCTCATTTGTACACTTCAACGATCCTTCTATTTGCATCAAACTGGAGAGGTTGATATAGCATGCAGAGCCTCAGACGCAGCTGGGAAGCTGAAACTCGGCTCTCCCCTGGCTCCAGCAGACCATTGGGCCCCTAGGAGGATAGATGGGTTTTGGGTGTTGGCCCATCACCTCTGAGGGGTCCCAGAAGCAGTCAGATGAGACGCACCCACCACATTAGCCGCCATTTCCGCTGTCCGGATGCTGACCATGAGGCCCCTAAGTCACGTGGTCACTTGCGGCCATGCGGTACATCAAACTAGTGGAAGCAGTTATGTCCTTTAATGTACTGCATTCTATGATGTGTAGGAAAGGTAGGCGGGAGGGAGAGATAGAGAGGAGAGAAAAATATACAGAACCCACCAAGTAGTTGGGGTGCAGGAGGGAGGGAAGTGGAGACATTGGTGATGGGAGATGGGTTCGGGTGGAGGGGATGGGTGTTGGAACACTGTGGAACCAAAACTCGAGCATGAACATATTGCAATTGTTTGTCTAAAAAGTGGTGTAATAAAATTTAAAAAATAAATAAAAAATAAAGAGAAAAATAAAATAAAAACTCTAGAGTATGAACACACACTCTCTCTCTCTTTCTCTCTCTCTCTCTCTCTCACACACACACACACACAAATATGTACAGACAGCACTAAGAAAACCGAGTAAGGGCCAATGAAGGAGTGCATTGGTAGACACTTAACCTTGCAAACGGTTGGCTCAGTTTTAATCTATTGTCCCAGACTGTCTCCTGAGAGTAAAGCCATGAATAGGCCCGAACACTTTAAGGTATGGCCCCAAAACCAAGAAAAGAGGAAAAATGAAAGCACTCCCTGGTAGCTGGTTATTAGTAAAGGAGATCTAGGTCATGCTCTCTCCTGGCTTTATCACTTCTCTGATTCTTCTTTATGTTAGGTAGCAAGGACAAATAGAAACGTGTTTAGGAGGAGGCTGGAGAAAGCTGAGAGGAGAAGGTGCTTGCCGCACACGCTGGCTTGATCCCTGGCATACATGCAGTCCCCCTATTCTGTCATGAGTTATCCCTGAGCACAGAGAGAAAAAATAAACCCAGAGAACTACCAGGGGTGGCCCAAATACATCACAAAATGGAAAAGGGTTATATATTTAGGGAAGAGAACAAAAATGATAGAGGTAAAATATTTTTTAAAATTCCTGTTTGAGGAAGCCGGGCAGGGACTGGAGAGTCAGCTCAATGGGCTGAACGTGCTTTGCATGTGGGAGGCCCCAATTCCATCCCCAGCACCACGTGGTCCAAAGTACTGCCACAAGCTCCCTCAAGACACAACCAAGAACACTGCCAGGCGTGCCCTGCCCCTCCATGGGAGCTAGTGGCAACAGTTTGAGAAGTGTTTCAACCACTAAGAGAAAACATCACTGAGAGAATTTCACAACTCCAGCCCCACCCCCAGCTCTGCAATGCACCTGTGTGGTCTCACTTCTGCCTCTGCCCATTTCCCTCACAGAACCAGCGAGCTGCTATAACCATCGGTTTGTTTGCATTTTCTCCTGACTCGGCACACATGGATAACACGGTGTGGAGTGGCTTTGGACAGAGCTGTTGGATTCTATGCTATTATTCTGAGACAACACCTGCTTTGACAGGGACCAAAAATAAAATTCCCCCATTGTATTGGGTAGACTCGTTTCACCTGGGAATGAACAGAGGGCTAGTACAGTTGGGGGCTATGACAAACAGAGCTGCTGTAAGCATTTAATTCAAAGGAGAGAGGGCTATGTGGGGGCAGGGCAGGAGTGAAGGGTATCTGCCATAGAGGCAGGCAGGCTGCAGGGACATGGAGAAGCGGGGGACACTGAAGGCAGGAAATGTGCACTAGTGAGGGACAGATGTCAGAAACTGTATGACTGAACCTCAATCACGAACAACTTTTTAAATGTGTATCTCATGGTGATTCAATTTTTAAAAAGTAAAGAGCAGAAGCAGCACCGTGGTCTGTCCCACCCCTCCGGCTCCATCTGCTGGCAGGCAACTCCTGTGGTGCTCAACACGCCCAGACATGCTGCCAAATCCATGCTGCTCTAGACTGCCCAGGGAGCCGCAAACGCCGACCTTGCAGAGTCTCCAGAAACACCACGAAGCGGTAGCAAAGAGGAGCTTTACAGAATGTTCTCAAACGAGAAGACTAATGCTAAGCGGATAATTAGGCGGTGATGTGGCCAAGCTTTTAGGTTTTTATAAGCACAAGTCCCAAAGCCATAATCATTTCTTCTTTCATGGAAAAAGCAGCGGAGGGACTGAACGGTCAGCATGCGCGTGGACTCAGAGGCGCGGGCACCAGTTGAACCAGGCGCCAAATCCTTTCTGCTGCAGATGAAACAATTTTCTTTTCACCAGATTTCACCCATTCTCACCCCCATGTCTCAACAGTTTCCACTGGCAAACACAGCCAAAACTGAAACGCTCTCCTAGGCCAAGCAACGCCAAGTCATTAGAAAAGGCAATTCACAGCATCAAACTATGACATAATCCTACAATTTTACTCCCTCGTTCTTTTCAGATTACAATATGATGACATACCATAGCCCAGAGGTGGCAACAGTCCACTACGTATTGAGGGCAAGTTCAGCAACACGTCATTTACCATTGGCAACGGGTCCAACACACACCTCCCCTCAAACAGGCAGGTCCAAACCCATCTCCTCTCTGCCTGAGTGACGTTACTTCCCACTTAAAAGGGTGCACACCTTTTTTCATGAGTTGCAACCCCCTACCCTGATTCTCTAATGAAACGTTTCTGAATACAGGTTTTTCTCTGCAGGACCAATCAGGCTGCTTTCACTGCGGGAGACAGATCCCAACAATATGCCTCCCAGGAGGGCCGGCGCAACTTTACGGATTTCAACGCACTGGACAGCTCACTGAAGCCACCACGACAATCAAGGCACAGAAGGGGACCACTGCCCCCTCACACTGACTCTTGATCCCCTAAAAGGCATTTCTCTCCCTACCTCTAAACACTGAAAAATCACAGAAGATAACAATCTTCGGTGATCAAGAAGTTTTCTCCATCACTGAAGATCTGTTGTTTCTTCAAGAGTGTCACAGAACCTACCCATAACGTATAAATCCATTTGAGACCGCCATCCTTGACCTGGCACAATGCTCCGGAGATTCATCCGGGAGGTTGAAGGCATTCAGTGGTCACTGAGTTTTATGGCTGCTCGGCAGTATTACACTGGAGTACACTGACGGAAAAGTGTTCTTTTCCCAGTTGAGTTTATCCAGTTCAAATCAGTACGCACTGCTTTCGGCTGCAAGGACTTGAAAGGCGCAGCTATCAAGTTTCAAGTCAAGTTTTTTGTGCAAACTCATTTCCATTTCTCATACCCAGTAGTGCAATTGGTGGTCACATCGTACACAGATGTGGCACTTTTTTGCTCGTGTTTTGCACGGCCATGGAGCAAACCCGGGGTCTGATGCAGGAAAAGCAGGTGCTCTGCCACTAAGGCACATCCCAGCCTACATTTACGCCTTTAACGAAGCTGCGATCCTCCTTTACAAAGCAGCCATACGATTTTGTGCTCACAGCAACAACATGCTGGAGTTTCAGCTACTCTGCAATCTGCAAACATGGGACAGTCTGATTTTCCTTAAGCACAGCCAGGCTAACTGGAGAGGCCCTACTGCGCACACCAAATCCCTTCAGATCTGTTTACCTGATATCCGAATATCATTGGCACAGTATCTGCTACTGCCTTTGCTCTTCTCTTTTCCTCTTCTGGCTTCTGGACACGTTTGGCAGTGCTGAAACTTAGGGGCCATGCAGTGCCAGGGGGCCAAACCCAGGGCTCCACGTGCCAAGAAGGCACTTCACTGCTCGAGCGCTCTCTCATCCCCCACTGGGCTTCTAATTATATGGTTTCTGAATAGCTACAGTTTTGCTGCTGCTTTTATTTTCACATAACTAAGTCCTAGCATGCCTAATACTAGCTCCGTGGCATTATGGACCCCGCTGCCAGTCTCCCGGGCCATGCCTGAAACAGGGCTGACACTCAACGCGGTGGCCAGCTGCACTCTTCCTGTAACCTGTGTGGATCTGTGTGGCCACAGTCGGTGCTTAGAAAAGCCTGGTCATGTTAAGAGTCAGTGTGAGTTTCAGGAAGGACAGGTTTCAGGGCAGAAAAACACAGCATTTTTATTTACTGTGAGAAAAATACCCACTGCTATGTTTCTCTTTAGAGAAAGAAACTGACTTCCTGTAACAAAACTGCTTCCCACAAACTTAGCGATTGCCCTTGGTATCAACGAAATCAAGGCGACTCAAGTAGCTATGGAGCAAGGAAACGACTGACACCCCAATGAAATCAATCAATGGGGAGACTTCTCGGCAGGGCAGGCACTAAACAGGGAACCAGCGGGATGTGATGAAGTGAATAAATCAGCCCTCGACCAGTGTTACAAGATAATTAAAGGCACTACAGAAAATGATCTGAGTGATTACTTTTTCAGTATGACCAAGAATGGTACTCGGCTGTTTACAATCCCAGACACTTTGGAGTGCAGTTAACTCATTCTAAGCAATAAATGCTCTAAGGCACTCAGACCAACGTTTAGGTTTAATTCTCTCAGAAAACATGACAAGCACTAAAGAGCACGGGAAAGGATCAAGAAATAGTATGGGAGGCTGATGGATGAAAACCTGCCCCTAGGATTTGAAAGCGGATCTGTGTAAAAGGTTTCTTCCTTGCCAGGTTCCATCTGCTCATCGCCATCAGGTGCGAGGCCTGGAAACACGCACACTGGCAGAAACAGGAAGAAGGCAAATGTCACCCGTGTGTCCCGGCACACACCTGGTAGTGTGCATGCCTCCAAACCGAGCCCCCTCTTGGGTCCACAGGCTCATAAGCTTGGCCACAGTTCATCAAGTATGAAAAGAAGATTTTTAAGCCCCTCCAATCATTTCCGGCTCTAAGAATCTCTTAGGAACCATGAATCTGCAAATGGATTTTTAATTATCCATGAATAGATTTATAATAAGGTGTGGGGGGCACTTGGTATTTGGCTGTGGGGCTAGAAATAATAAAGGAATTTATTGATTTGTAAAGTCTATCCCTAATTAAAAGGCTTTCCCACCCTGGATTAAAATTGTAAAGTGCTGGTGGAGGAAGTGTGTTCAGACCATTCTCATTAGACGGTAAATAGGCAGTGTAGTCCATTTAAAAGCAGCTTAAATCAAACTGTTCCCCATGATCAAACTGGTATAGTACTCTATTATCCACTCAGACGCCTGGTAAAGAAATGTTCCTAAGGACAAAGCCATATGTGTGTATATAAACATGTAGACATATATATATATATATATATATATGCATGTACATTTATATATAGTCACATACTCATAGTAACCATATTTAAACCTTTAATTCAATTACCTCATTCTTATACACAACTAAACTATCACTATCACTATCCTCCTGTTGATCATCTATTTGCTAGAGCGGGCACCAGCAATATCTCCATATGTCCTGTCTCATGCTAGTAGAGCCCAAGGGCATCTGCTCGCTCCAGGAACATAAAGAGCCTCAAACCATTATATTAGTTCATGGGAATGAACTAATATAATTGTTACTGGTATTTGGCATATCAAATAAAACAGGGCAGCTTGCCAGGCTTGCCATGCAGGTGGCATACCCTTGTAGTCACCTCTAAATATAGCATTTATAGATGAACCACGAGGCCGTAAGCAGCCACGCAAGACGGGCTGTAATAGGCTGTCGCTGGTTGGAGTTCTGACGAGAGGGAAGTCTGGATGTGGAAAATGGTGGCCCGATGGAGTGGGGGAGGGGTCATCTGGCTTGTTGTGCGGCTTTGCTGGGGTGGCGGGCCAGAGCTAGAACCCGCCATCCCTCCCGGGCGCCTCGTGGGCAGCTCGGCACAGGAGAGCAAGTAGCAGCTCTGCCCCATGTTTGTGGGGCAGAGCTGCTACCCATGGGGCAGAGCTGCTACACAGCTAAAAAGGAGGGGATATTTGGGGTGGGTGGGGGGATCATAACAGTCAGTGCTTATTCCCAGCTTAGTACCGTAGGATGGAGGGTTGCCCTCACTGGTGCTCTCGGACCATGCAGGGCCAAGATTCAAATCCAGGTCTCATGCATGCAAGCCTGTGCTTCCTCCTGCCCACTGAGCTCTCTCTCTGGCCCACATTAAGGAAACTAAGAAAAACTTCCCACATATATAGAAGTCAAAGAAGTGGGTTCAAGACATTAGCTCACTCCCTCCCTCCAAAATAAAGTTTAAACACCTCGATAACAGATTAATCAAAACACCTACATTGATTTAGAAAGAACAAACATTTTGCATGGATGGAAAATAGAAAAGAAAACAACACAATCTAATTAATAATGACAGCAACCATTCATAGAGCAATTATTATTTACCAGATGCTATTCTGAGCTATAGAGATGGAGAGAATCAACAAAACTAGCTTATGAAAGAGAGAAAACCGTAATACAGATTCCTATTTCAGAGATGAGAAAACTGGCACAGAAAGAACAGTGTCCAAGCAGAAGTGAACCCTGGAGGCAGGATTTAGGGCCAAGCAGTGAACTCCAGCATTCTGCTCTCAAAGGAACAATAGCTCTCGCATTCATAACCAAGGCTGCAAATTTCAGCAATGCTTGTGCTAACATAGTAGCCTAAGGCACGTTGTCCAATCTGTTAAATCTCAGTTTCCATAAAATGGTAGCAATAATGACGATTATGAAATTTTTTCTGAGGCAACAAAATATGCATCCTCCTAAGAGTTACTACTGCAAATGGGGAAGTTAAGTTGATACCATCATGAAAGTCCATCCCTACTTAAAGGCTTTCCCCCGATTAAATTTTTTTAAACAATGGAGGTGAGGGGCTCAGACCATGAAAAGATTGCTAATCATGATGTAGTAATTCCATTGTTAAAATAGCATGAATGTATATTTGAAAATCCATACTTTGGAGCATACAGAAGTCCATGTTAGTCATGTCAAAATTAACTGCAGTTACACCAACAGCACAAGAAGAAAGCAAGGGTCAGAGAGAAAGTGCAGTGGGTAAGATGCTTGTCTTACATGTGTCGACCTGGGCTTAATCCCGGTACCCCATATGGTCTCCGGAGCACCACTAAGAGTGATCCCTGAGCACAGAGCCAGGAGTGAGTCTTGAGCCCCACTAGGTGTACCCCCCCACTTGCACCCCCCCAAAAAGTGTCCTATGTCTGAGACCTGCACAATGTTAGATTCTGATTTAAAGTATATAGAAACAATCTAATCAAGTTCATTTTTAAAGCACATCTAAATCATCTACATACTTTCCTTCATCAGTTATCCTTGGTGATTTAATGGAAGAATTTTTAAGTTAACTGAGTATCAATGAATGCTAGTTGTAATTCAAACACAATATTAGGACCATGAAATTAGAGGAAAATGAAGAAGGTTATGGGGGCAAGAGAAACAGTACTGCGGGTAGGGCACTTGCCTTACACAAGGCCGTGCTAGGTTTGATCCCCATACCACATATGGTCCCCCAGCCCACCAGGAGCGATCCCTGAACAGAGTCAGAAATATACCCTGAACATAAGTGTGTCCCCAAAATAAATAAAAATCAAACAAAAAAATTAGCTATTGTATAAATAACGTAGAAGAGACAAGATGTAGCTCAGCAGTAGAGAATTTGTAACTGCAGTTACAAATCGCCTAGGCAGTTTGGCGATTAATTGATAAATCATGATATAAAGCAAAGCGTGCACGAGCAAGTCAAAGAGAACTAGGAGTTACGGACCACACCAACCAACAGGCTGTTCCTATTTGGCATCACACAAAAGTGTCAAGTTGCTTTCAGCAGCAGAACCTCCACTGCCACTGTGCTCCTGGGCGCTGACACACACAAGCACGTCTTTCTCCAAACTGAATCTGCGAAGTGTCAGTAGCTTGCTCCTGCAGCCTCCTGGTCTGATCTTTTACAGCTTTGCATGCAATTGAGAATTCGAGACAGAAACATGAACACATAATCCTACTAGCAGAAATGATGCGTGAGAAGTCCGTAGGCAAGCAGGATATTAACAAGTCCATTTTAGGGAAGCAGAACGAGAGGCCTTTAACAACAAGCAACAATCAACAGCCCAAGGGCCACAGACTGCCTGCACCCTGAAGAACAGCTTGCGACACTGGTGACTGAATGTACGGCCACGCAGACCTGAGGCCATGTTTTGGGCTCCCTGCACCAACCTACTCTGGGCAACACTGCCATCTGTGATTCCTCACATACCCCACGAACTCTGTGCGGCACCAACCCTAAGGGAATCACCACCACTGAGCATACAAGCACCCAACCAAGTGCATATGATCCCCAGTGACTGCAGTAGGACTAACAACAGGGAAGGAAGGAAGATATTTTACCATTTAACAACAACGATAACAAAAAGCAGACAGGTGGCAAAGAGTGTGTCTCATGTCAAAGAGATAGCACAGCGGGGTGGGGCACTTGCCTTTCATGCAGCAGATCCAGGTTCAATCCACAGCATCCCGATATGTGGTCCCCTGAGCACTGCCAGGAGTAATTCCTGAGTGCAGAGCCAGGAGCAACCCCTGAGCATTGCAGGGTGTAACCCAAAAATCAATTTTTTTAACGAAAAACAGTGTCTCTCTGTTGACATACTGTACTCTATGATGGTATCAGCCCAGGCACAGCATGACATATTATACATGTCCTTTTTGTTTTCTTGGGGGTAGCATCCAGACTACCGGGGTGGTGCTCAGGGCTTACACCTGGCTATATGCTCAAGGGTCACTCCACCACATGCAGTTCCAAGGTTGAATCTGCAAGGCAAAGTCTTAATCACTGCATTATTTCTCTGCCCGTAAATGTCCTAGTTTATTCATTCAACTGTAAAGACAGTCATTTCCAGGTGTACAGCTCCAAGTTCCACACTTACAAATGGAACTAAATGTCAGTACATTCCACAAAGACTAAAACAGAGTTCGTACCAGCTAACTGTGAGACATGGGGCCATCTTGTTTGTTTGATTGCATTTAGATGCAAATGTTGCGCAATGGCTGCTGGACAGATGAATGAATAAAGAGTAAATGGATGCATGAGCAAGTCAATAAATAAAGGAGACCACCAGTCTTGACTGGGGGATATCTTACAGTCAGTATTGATCTGAGAGAAATAACTCCATCCAAACAGAACTTGTTCTCATAAATTTATAAAGATGGGGGCTGGGGGCATGAGCAGAGAGGGGGCCCAAAGGGGGAGAAGAGAACAAGAAAGCCTTATTTCAGACTGTGTTCTTCTCAAGACCCTTGACAAACAATACGCCAAGGTGCTTCACAAAGGAGAAGCATCTTCCTGAGTCCAGGGTCCTCCCTCGCAATGTCAACATGAAGGATAACTGAAAGGGAAAACAAAAAACTCACAAAAATACACATTACAAATCGTGAAGCTACGTACACTGTTTATAAAAACAGGAATCAGAATTTTTAAATATGACCTTGCGTTAAACCCAGTGTCCTTAGTGGAGTTCCAGAAAAATACACATTCCTCGGAGGCTATTTCATCAGATAAAGTAAACGAAGTCTTTACTACATGCACTATTGCCTTTCCAAAATGCCAAACAAAACATTCTGCTTTGTCAGGGTTCGAAAAAATTAAAGCACAGGGTGTTACCATGCTGAGACATAGCAAAATTAAAGCAAAGTGGTTTCTCAAACAAACAACCTAAATATGTGTCTTTGTGTGTGTGAAATATGTACATATTTATATATATATATATATATATATATATATATATATATATATATATATATATATATATATATATATATCAAACTTTGGAATCCAAGAAGACTGGCAGGCCCTAGCTTCACAGTTACATATGTACCTAATTATACTTAATAAAAAGTCAGGCTCAGCAAGTCTTGGGTTTTTAACTTTCGATAGGTCTGAGTAATAAGTTTTCTTGAAGCATCAGAAAATGGAGATGCAACATATTCCATAAACCCACCATCCACTTCCATTGCAGATTACAGTGGGATCCACTGTCACGCACGCTACCTCAACTTTCGGCTAAAGTGAAAAATAACATAAAATGCACCGATGAGAAGACAAGGCGGTCCTCCAGCCACGGGTGACTGAGTCAGCCCATTCTTCACCACACTGGCTTGTAACCCTCTCATACCTGCACACTGTCACAGGTCCCTGGTTCTGCGGTTGAAAACCACTGTAGGCTGAACAGTAATAACTTTTCGCAGACCAACATGGAATTTCTGCAGACAGCCGTCAGTCCACGGACCCAGTGGTTGAAAACCACTGCTTAAAATCACGAAAGGAAACTCAAATTCTATGCCACTGGATGAACTTCAGGCACCTTCAGAACCTCTGACTCAACACCAAAGAAGTGTACAAGAGAGACATACAGCAGCATATACAATGCAAGAGATGCAAGTATACAACAGAGATCCCCCAGCCCTACCCACTGACTCACCACCTCGGTCCCTGTTCTCCTTTCTCACCATCAACATCTGGAGCCTTCCCTTAGGTTCAGCACACTACCCTCTAGAATAGTATCCAATTTCGGGTTCTAATTGGCTTTCCCTTCAGTTAACCAAACAACTTCAGTTTTGCACTTAGAAAGAACAGCGGACTCTGGAGTTTACTGGGAAAAGAGATGGCGGAAGGATGTGGTTCAGCGGCTGACTCCGCCAACAGCATTGCTCCACGGTCTTAACAAGTGAAAACCTACTTAACCTAAGGCTTTCCACACAGCTGTGAGAGAAAAAATACTGATGATTACGGAGAGAAGTGGTGAATCAGGAATGACCAGAAGCAGAAGACCTCTTTTCATTCTTGCAACACTATTATCATGTCCTCATCTTTTGATTGCTGTTATTTGGTTTGGGGCCACATCTGGCAATGCTCAGGAGTTACTCCTGGTGGTGCTTGGGGGACCACAAGGGATGCTGGGGATGAGGTCAGGTCAGCCACGTGCAATGCCCTATCCATTGTGGACTATCATTCCAGCCTGGATATCCTCATCTTATAGATGAGAAAATGGAAGTGTAAAGAGGTACTAAACAACTTAAACAATAAAGCACAAGAAATGCTGAGGCCAAGACTTGAATCCAAGCAATCTTGAACTACCTCATTCTAACCTTTCTTTAGTCATTCCATTACTCAAAACCACCTTATTGTCCCAAACATTGCTATTTACAGAAGATGGGCTCAAATACCACAGCTCACATATTGAGGGTCCCCATCTCTAATGAGAACACAGCTGAAATACCACCTTCCATGAAAGCCCTCTATAATTCATTCCAACAAGCCCGAGCAGCCCTCAAGTACCTCTGCACTAGTACAATGCGTCACTGTTTCCTACCTGTTTCACTCCCTTTCCTATAGTACTCTCAGGGCAGACTCCAGAATACTTTGTGTTATGTGTTTAACAAAAACACATAACACAAAGCTGCACATTCGAGACAACCCATTTTGGATAAAAGAGTAACAACCACACTTGTTACATATCTAGACCCTGCAGCTTTTTAGTTTTGCTTAAAAAAAGAAGACTTTTATACATTAAATAAAGTGAACTTTCTACACAATCGCATCTATACCAATTTATAATATATCCTTATGATCCTTAACATGAAAGAGTTAAAATTCAATTGGTTTTAATCTAAGGTTTATTTAATGGCATATCTTGAATGGCTTTAAATTTGTGCTTTTCAAACCAAATTCAAAGTTTATTCTACTTCCACAAACTAGAACATTTTTCTATGAGAAAAGTGTCAAGCAGGACGCACATTTCTATTAGAGAAATGCAGCCAATAATAAGTATAATTTGAAGCAATTTATTAACACCAACCACTATAAAATAATTTTTATAAAAATGATCACAAAAACTATTACATAAAAATGAATTTGCAAAATTAAAAAATAAATCCCCCAATTTTTACTGGGACACTGACTTCAAGTCATTTATTAACCAGCATTTGCAAGTTCTGCAACTCGACAGTCATTACTTCCCAGATGCGAATCAATAGTGCCATCCACTATTCTCATCAGTGGTCTTTCGGGTCTTACAATGTAACTATACTTTTAGTTTTCATTTTTTGCAATCCTTAAGTGAAAATAAGGTCCTCTGGGATTTCACCAGTAATAATTCCCCAAAGCTGCACATTTCGAGACAACCCCATTTTGGATAAGAGTAAAAAATGCAACAAGTTCAAAACAGTCTCAAATACTTCAAACCATCATACATTTAATTGACCCTAAGTTTCATTTTGCTCAGCTCACATTACCATATCATTTTTCTTTTCCTATCAAGCAAATATCAACAGTAAGACAGAAGTTATTGAATCCTATTCTGGCAACAGTCAAGAAAAGGTTTCTGTAATTAAGCAATATGGTTTTCACTGAAATACTCAAATATTTTTGGGAGTGAACTTGTGAGCAAGTTTCTAGCTAATGGCGAGCTGAGCCCGAGGCTGGCTTCCCACTCCTTCCACTAACCTGTCTAGCAATCACTGAAAATTGAACAAGTCGATATATAGATGAGATGAGAACTAGTACACATTCCTATTAATAAATTTTTAATACTTTCCTGCCTAGAAGTCAAAGAATAAAGAAAAGTGAAGGGGCAAAGGGTCTAAGAGATGGCCAGTAACAGTATAGAGACTGGCATTTTTTAGGGAAAAAAACACATAATGCAGTGTGACTGACATCTGGGACGACATATACGGCCCAGAGAGCATGTCCAAGCTTTAAGAAAGGTATCGACTCTGAGAGGTTCTCTCCTTTTTTTTTTTCTGAATCAGGCAGTTAGAAAATACAAGCTTGGAGGCGCTCTCCAATTCATCACAGACTCTACCACTGACTCCAAAGTAGTCTCAGGGTCACATTCAAGTTTCCTGGACAAGATTCTATAAGCTTAAAAAACAAGAATAGTAGGACAGAGCAATAGTACTGTGGGGAAATAGGGAGGGTACTCTTTGCCTTCATGCAGTCAACCAGGGTTCGATTCTCAGCATCCCATATAGTTCCCCAAGCACTGTCTGAGTGAACCTGAGCACAGAGCCAGGATAACTCCTAAGCTTCAAAAGTTGCCCTCCACAGCCCTACATCAAAACAAACAAACCACAAGAAACAAACAAACAAACCAAACCAAAAAACCCCACAAGAACAATAAAGCGTGGCTCTGTACACTTTTCAGGTATGTGCTAGCACAATTATACCCTTTAGATTCTAACCCAAGTTTCACATGGACCAGGGTAACACCTTCCTAATTTACTTTGAAATCATTTTTGGTAGTACATATTACTAAAAAAGACTGGGTCCCCTGGTGTTGCAGGACTCCTAAGGGCCGCTGCATCTTGCTCTGGAGTGCCTCCCAAAATCACTCCGTAGATAAGGGGATAGTCTAAATGTGGCAGTTTATCCGACCATGTATGCTGTACTAGCTGGTATAAATATTCTCCCATGCTACCACAATCATCGTGGGACTAGCTAGATCTTACCAGCATATTAGCCTGGCCACGCTGGACCCCTAAGTAATTAGACCAGAGAGAAATGCTGTTTGCTTCCAAGCAAACAAGCATGGCTCCCTGACATACTCAAAGGCAACTAAAATATAAAACTACAATGAAGTAGAAGAGACTTGTGAAGGCTGGAGAAATATTTAACTGGCATTAGTATTAGTCCTTGGTACAGAGACATGCCATCTCAGAAACCCCCTTCTCTACACTACAAAGGCATTCCCAGGCAGATTTCGGCTCAAAACATTAGCATAGTAAAGGCCCTAGGTGAGGTGCAGGGAGGGATTACCTAAGGGCATTGGACCCTCCCTGCTTTCCATAACAGTGGGAGGAAGGTCTGAGTTACAGGGATATAAACTAGCCGGTTCCTGCTCTCCAGGCTTTCTTCTTTTGTGGGATCTCTCCTTGTGAGCGCTCATTCCCCTTGGAAGCCTTTTTATAAAACCTTTACACGTGGTGGTCGCCATCTTGGCCTACACGTGGCTGGGGTTCTAGCCTGGAATCCTAAGCACCGGGCTTTTCCTTTGCTGATTTGTATGCCTGAACCTGTGATAAGTAAAGCCTTTTAAAACTGCATCGGATTCCTGAGTTTTCATCCATTCCTGCCGGCTTCGGAGGTAGAAGGAAACTAAGCTTCCTACCGGCACTGTCCCGGGGACCCAGCGC